>APFE030455980.1:71789-93757 GCA_000404065.3 Pinus taeda | reverse complement strand
CCAATTTACCAAAGCTCTTCGAGATCGCTTTGAACAGGGAGACTCCTTTTTGGGCAGTCTCACTAAGCTCCGACAAACGGGTACAGTGGATGAATATATCACCGCTTTTGAAGCCTTAGCCTTCCGCACTCAGCATCTCTCCGATGAGTTCTACACGGAATGTTTTATCAGTGGTCTTAAAGAAGCCATCAAGGCTCAAGTTCTACTCCACCACCCTCCCACATGGTCGGAAGCTTGCCAGGTAGCCCGTAAGGTGGAACGTGCCATAACAGCCCAATACACAGCCGCCCCAACTTCCCCACTAAAGGTCGTCCCCCACAAGCTCATACCACGACTCAGACACTTAAGGTCCAAAAGGTATCACCTCAAGAAATGGCTGAGAGAAGGAAGCAAGGACTATGTTACTACTGTGATGAAAAATATTCCCCTGGCCACAAATGTAAGGAGCCCAAGTTTTTTCAAATTGATGCCACTGACTACAGCTCCACTGAGGAAGATCCACCACTTGAGGAACAGGAGGCGATAGAAGAAGACAACCAAAAGGAGATTGTCTCTGACAACCCAGTTATTTCACTCAATGCGCTGGCAGGCATCTCTTCCCCTCAAACTCTCAAAATCAGGGGTTTTCTTAAACATCGCCCAGTAATAGTCTTGATTGATAGTGGAAGTACCCATAATTTCATCCATCAAAAAATCGCAGAAGCAGCACGTTGTTTTGTACGGGCAGTCTCTAACTTCCAGGTCCAAATTGCAGATGGGGGCACAATGAAATGTGAAGGCCGGTTTGAAAATGTCAAACTTCAAATGGGGGATTATCAGTTGAAAACCCACATGTTTGCCATACACATGGGGGGATGCGACATTGTCCTAGGTGCTGAATGGCTCCACACCCTTGGGCCAATCACAATGGATTTCCAGGAGTTGTATATGAGTTTTAAGCAGAACAACTCCACACATACCCTCTGTGGCCTCCAGGTGGGAGCACCCTCTGTCATCAGCTCGCATCGGATGGAAAAATTGTTAAAAAAGGGCCATCATGGAGTAGTAGCACAATTTAATGCAATCCAGGTAGTCGAAACCAGACCTCTGCCAATTCATCCTGAGATGCAGCAGCTTTTAAATACCCATCGAACGGTCTTTGACAAGCCTCATGAGCTTCCACCTCGCGAGGGGAACATGATCATAGCATCACCTTGGTTCCAGGGGCTCAACCCCCAAATGTGCGGCCATACAGATATCCGTTCACTCAAAAGAATGAAATAGAAAAAATCATCAAGGAATTATTGGAAGCAGGTGTCATTCGTCCCAGCATTAGTCCTTATTCATCCCCAGTGGTCATGGTCCTCAAGAAAGATGGGGAGTGGCGGATGTGTCCCGACTTCAAGGCCCTCAACAAGTTAACAGTCAAAGATAAATTCCCCATTCCGGTGGTTGACGATTTGCTGGACGAACTCAATGGGGCTCAATTCTTCACCAAGTTGGATCTTCGCTCCGGCTATCACCAAATTCGCATGAAGGAAGTCGAAATTCCCAAGACGGCTTTCAGAACTCATGAAGGCCATTATGAGTTCCTGGTCATGCCATTTGGTCTCTGCAATGCCCCTTCTACTTTCCAGAGTCTTATGAATCACATCCTCAAACCATATCTCAGAAAATTTGTCCTGGTCTTCTTCGATGACATTCTCATCTATAGTGGCACCTGGGCAGCACATCTTCAGCATGTAGATCTACTATTGCAACTGCTCCGCAAGCATAAATTATTTGTCAAGATGTCTAAGTGTGAGATTGGCATGGAAGAAGTTGAGTATTTGGGCCACATTGTGGGACGTGAAGGTGTCAAGGTGGACCCCAAAAAGATCTAGGCAATGCAAGAATGGCCTCAATCGAAGACGTTGAAGAGCTTGAGAGGATTTTTGGGTCTCACAGGTTATTATCGTAAATTTGTCTGCAACTATGGCCGCATAGCGAAGCCCCTCACTCAACTCCTCAAGAAAAATTCCTTCTTCTGGACCGAGGAAGCACAACAGACATTTACCGCGCTCAAAAACGCCATGTGTACCACCCCAGTCTTAGCCCTACCGGACTTCACCAAATCATTTGTCATTGAATGTGATGCATCGGGAACAGGTATTGGAGCGGTTTTAATGCAGGAAGGGGCCATTGGCCTTCACCGGCCAACAACTAAGTGGGAGGAATCTGGGCCAATCTACCTACGAGAAGGAAATGATGGCCATCTTACATGCAATAGAGACCTGGCGACCTTACTTGTTGGGACGACGTTTCCAAATCCGCACAGATCATCACAGTCTTAAATATTTTCTGGAGCAGCGCCTATCTTCCCCACAACAAAACAAGTGGCTCGCAAAAATGCTGGGATATGATTATGAGATCATTTACAAGAAAGGGAAATACAACCGGGTAGCAGATGAATTGTCGCGCCAATTTGAGGAGGAAAGTACACTGCTCGCAATTTCCCTCCCAATTCCAGACTGGATTGAAGAGGCTCGCAGGGAATGGCTTTCACATCCAGGGCTCTCCCAACTTATTTCTCAATTGCAAGTGGATCCTAATTCCAGCAAGGGCTACTCGTGGCAGAATGATATTCTTCGCTACAAGGACAGAGTCGTAATATCACCAACATCCACCCTCAAACGTAGCATTTTGGCAGAATTGCACTCATCGCCCATTGCAGGACATTCGGGCTTTCAGAAGACATATGCGTGCACCAGAAGATCATTCTTTTGGACCGGTATGAAACAGGACATCCTTACTTTCGTAACAGAATGTGACGTTTGTCAACGCCACAAAGTGGAAACAATCAACACACCAGGCACATTACAACCATTGCCCATTCCGGTGTCAATTTGGACGGAGGTATCCATGGATTTCATTACAGGTCTTCCAAAGTCTGGGAACAAGTTAGTCATCATGGTGGTTGTGGACCGACTGTCGAAGTATGCTCATTTCTGCGCCCTACCACAACCATTTACACCAACGTTGGTTGCCCAAACTTTCATGGATTAGATCTTCAAATTGCATTGCATGCCCACTTCTATTGTGTCCTACCGCGACCCAATCTTCACCAGTAATTTTTGGCAGGAACTCTTCAGAATACAAGGCACTCAACTCAAACTCAGTACTTCATATCATCCGCAAACAGATGGTTAAACCGAAGCAGTCAACAAATGTCTAGAAACCTACCTTAGGTGTTTCACTTCAGAAAAGCAACACCTTTGGGTACAGTGGTTACCTCTGGCGGAATGGTGGTATAACACCAACTATCATGCCACCACCAAAATGACTCCCTATGAAGTAGTCTATGGTCAACTTCCGCCTTCCCCTACTTCTTATCTCACGGGGTGCTCCAAAGTACAAGCCGTGGATCAACTCCTACAACACCGCGCAACCATGCTCGCCCACCTGCGCGAGAATCTTCATCAAGCTCAGAACCGTATGAAGCAACAGGCTGACCAACATCGCTCAGAGCGCCAATTTCAAGAAGGGGATCAAGTCTTTTTGAGGCTGCAACCCTATAAGCAAACATCACTCAAAGACAAGGGTTGTCAAAAGCTCTCTCCAAAATTCTATGGACCATACCAAGTACTTCAGCGCATTGGAGAAGTGGCTTACAAGTTGCTTTGCCACCTACAGCAAAAATCCACCCAGTTTTCCATGTATCGTGCCTCAAGAAAGTGATTGGGAACAATTAGCGAGTTCAAACCAGTCTACCGGAATTGGAACGAGAAGGGTCATCTGGCTTTCAACCGGAACAGGTTCTAGACACACGAGACAAGCACCTGCGCGCCCGCATGATTAATAGAGGTCCTCGCCATAATGGAAAGACCCCTCTCCGGAAGATGCAACTTGGGAACCAACCACTATTCTTCAGCAGTTTCCGCAGCTTCAGCCTTGAGGACAAGGCTAGTCTTAAGGGGGAGGGCATGTTAGGGTCCCACCCTAACCCCCTTATTCATGTCATGGGATCACGTTATAGTCAAGAGTCAATAAAGCCCATATTAATATTTGTAAGTGGTTAACCCGCAATTAATGAAGGGACCACAGTTAGTTGCAAATGGGCAGTAGTATTAAATAAAGGGTAAATGGGCGGTAGTATTAGATAGATGGTATTAATAAAACCCACGGTATTGACCCGTGGTATTGCATGTATGAGCCATATATAAAGGATAGAGACTCCCTGCGAGGGGTATTGTGTCTTGTTTTGTAATCGAGCTCTGCTCTATTGGAGGTTGCCCCCTCGAAGAGGCCTGTGAACATTTCTCTCTGAGTAATAAAATCATTGCTATTCTGTGTTCTGGGTATATTTTATTCGCATATTCTGTGTTCTGGGTATTTTTTCTCGCATATTCTCTGTTCGGTATTACTTTGCAGGTTAAGAAGCATAACATCATGTTATTTTAATTGGTTTCCCATATTTACAAGGCCAAAACTTGTTTTTAATTCCCCAAGATTTCATATTACTGGTGTGGTATGGAATTGGAAACAAAGGGAACTGACCAAGAATCAAGGATATTAAATGTTAAGCCACCAATTTGATCATAGCACTTGATTTAACAACTATCATTTCAATAATCATTTCCGTACTAGAATATAGGACGATAGTTGTTTTATATCCATTGATTTGGTTGAACCCATTGATTTCCAAGATTTATCATTTCACTATTCAGATTATTATTAAACAGTTGAGGCACTTCAATCTCTGTTGATGGTTATGTCAGGTCCTCACTATCTTGACAACTGAATGAGATCAGGCTATCCTTTCCTTGCAATATTCTCTCCATGATTCAAATGTGCTAATTGAAAGTTCATTTTCTCAATAATTTTAGGGTTTTAAAAAGGATTGTCTTGAATTCCATGATCGAATCAATGATTGGTTGGAGAGATCTGACTTAGAAAGCTTTGTTGTTAATAAAAAGTTTTGATCTTACTTGATGTTTGATAAGGATGATAACACAAGCAACTTTCAAGGTTTGTATGATTGTTGTTCTAATAAAAAAGTTAAGGATATAGGTTGGTTAGGGTTAGTTGTTATGGCACATTTTTTTGCCTTTAGAAAAGACCTTCAGTTTCTTGTGCAATATATTCAATTTTTTATATGTGCTTTTGCACACTTCTTTATATTGTCTTTAATTGCTTGGATGTTTTTGTTTGTAGGTCTGGAGCAACTTCAATGGCTACATTGGAAATTTCACTTCACTTAGTCATGACCTTCTAGCAACTTCCATGTTTCTTTCCTTTTGAGTCTTGCATTTGCTTATTCTTTTTCTTTTTCCTAAGTTGTTTTGTCAAGAATTCTCTTTTGTGTTTTGTTCAATAATACTATGCATGGAAACCACTCTCGTTTGGATCAAAAGGCAATGTGACAATGTTTGAAAAGGAAATTGTGATGGAGAACAAGTCTTGGCTATTTTTTTTACTCTTCTTTGTTTGGAATTACACGTCTTTTAAATTCAATGATGTCTCAATGGAAAATATGATCCATTCGAGAGGAAATATTTGAGTAGAACCATGTCACTCATATCTATTCTAGGATCCTCATTCCTAACTTAGTATTATAATTAAATGGTGTTTTGCATGCTAATCCAATCATGTAGAGAAGGGAAAGGGGAAAATCAATAGTCAACATATCAATATCAAAGGTATCTATAATTATATTTGAAGGAACAACCTCTCTTGCTGTCAATAAGTCGGGATCCCTCTTCTGCCCCAATGAAATAATAAGTTCCTAAGCACATTTAAATAAATAAATAAGATAAAGGGTGAAAGAAGATAAAGGATTCATACACAGAAAAGTGAAACAAGCAACTTCTCCGGGGTATTGACCATGATCGCTGGTAGTGAAGCAATGCTTTTGTTCCTGTAGCAACTTCGTCAGTGTACTGAACATGCTCGTTGGAAGTGGATCAATGCCAAAGATGAAAAATAAGACTCTGATAATCTTAAACTTATGATTATATATTACCCTTCTCCTAGATCAATCGAGAAAGAGAATAGAGGGGACTACATCTATAATCAGGTTAAATGGAGAATCCAAGGTAATAATCATGATGAATTAATACTTCTTGAAGGACTAACACTTGTCACCAAGTGTTGTCGCCACAACAAACACCCTCCAAAAATTTTCCTACACTTAAATTTTGGAGCGTACTTGTGATCCCATGATCTGTCATTCCTTGATTATTCTCAGTTGCTTCATGATTGATTGTTGATTTGTTAAGATCTTATTTCTTCCTCTGAGGTTCTAATTGTTGAAGTCAATTGCTTACACATGCTTATACTTTAATGCGTTCACAAATTCACCTCTTTCAAGCATGCCTAGTATTAAATGAACACCCTGGAAAGTCAAGCTCTGTGCAGTCCTTGCTGATAGTGATTGTGAAGATAATAAGGATAGTGACTACGTAGATGATGAGGATAGTGATAGCATAATTCTTTGTGGATGATGACTATGCAAGCTCGAGAGATAGTGCTAGCACAATCTTTGAAGATAGTGATTGTGCAGTTCTTAGAGACAGAGACTATGCAATCCATGAGGATAGTTAGTGCACAATCTTCAATTGATATATTTTCTCATTATTAGTTGTAATTGTACCATCAGTCAGGTGAGTTTTCTCAACTGTTGTTTTTGTGCTCTTTGGTTTTCATTAGAGTCACTTTCACTTTTCCAAATGTCATTTTTACTTGATTTCACTTTCAAGAGTGGTACTTTTGTGTTATCTTCACCATAACATGTGTTGTTTTCACTTTCTTTATTTTTTGAAAGTGTCGCTTTCACATTTTCTTACTATGGTAGTTGTGTATTTTGATGATTTTCACTCTTGCATGTGTCGCATCTTAGTGCACCACCAGAGGAATGTCTAAAAAATTCTTCGATAATAATGGATCATACATATCATTAGGATAAATGCTATACACTTTCCCATAACTTAGGGCAATTTTTGGTTGCAGTCGACACTCCTATCATTACTTGTGTTCTAAGTGTCGCCATGTGATATTTATACTGTCACACATAGAAACAAGTGTTGTTTTGTTGTCGTTTAAAGGTATTAATGTGTATTTTGAGTTATTTCTACCCTCCTTGTGTGTTTTGATGTTATCTAAGTATGAGATCATTGTTTCAAGACTTGTTTTCATGTCTTATCCTCTCTTGTCTTACTGACCCCACACTTAGCCATTTTGGAGCCTTCATTGTCTTTGCAAATTTCCCAACATTTGACCAATCTTTCTTGCTCCTAAATCTACACACTATGTATTCCTAGGCCATAGTGGAGCTCCCTTAGTCTCTTGAAAGTGCACACTGCATAATCCTAGAAGACAGTCTCCATCTTCCATCAACATATTGAGAAAACTTGGAATTGAATCCATCAATTCAGATGCTTCACCCTGTCAATTATGCAATCATTGTCCTTTCCTACTCTAAATTGTGTATTTCACAATTGAAGTGGGCACTCAACCCTCCCTAACATACCTGACTTCGTAGTTTCCTAAGCCCTCCCCTCAAGAACTATGCATTGTGTAGTTCCAGAGAACAACCCTACCTCCTTGTCTCTCTGACTTGCCCAACTGGGTAGTTCCCTTCATTATGTGATATTCCTACTATGAATTATGCAATTTCAATGGGGAATGGGTCATTTATGAGTCACTGAGCTCCTCAACTACGCAATTCACTGAGCTTGTCCCCAATCATTGTGCATTCCAAAATTACAGCGACTAGCCCTATTGACTGAGATCCCTCATTGCACAATTCTTTTCCCTAGATTTCTCCCTACCACCATTGTGAAATTGTATAAGACATTAGGGCTTTCCCTTAGTCCTTGTGATTCCTAACTATGCAATCCATATCTCCTTCTTCTTGGGCAGTCTTCACCGCATACCATCAGTTAACAAGTTCAGTACGTTTTCTGCTAGACTCCCTCACTATGAAATAAGACTTGTCAAGAACTTTTGTAGTGTGCATTGTGTAGTTCTAGTAAGAAGTAAGGCCTCCCTAAGTTCCTAAAGCCCTTAATTGTGCAATCCCCAACCTCCTGGTTTCAAAACCCTTGTATGTTTCCTCATCTCGACCAACATCTTCCATGAGAAATAAGAGGTAGAATAGATGGTTTTTGGACTGATGTTGGATTTTCATGAGCGATCTCCATCTGCTAGTATCATCATCACAACGTGATAGGGTCATGCTTAAGAGAAGACATTAAGGAGAGGCTGCATGAGAGCTCTTGTGAAGAAGGATCAGAGGAAGAACCATCATGAAGAACACGAAGGAATCTTAGATCAATATAAAGAAGTTAACTTAGAAGGTTCTAACATTCACCTAAACCCATTGGAGGGTGAAGATGAAGAAAAATTAAAGATTTACCATGAAGAATTCAAATTCAAAGTACTAAAGAGAGAACCTTGGCATTGCCACATCATCATGAAGTTCCATATCATCATTGCCTAGTCATGGCTTTTACAAGTGTCACCACAATATCATATGTTTCAATGTGTCTTGCCACATCATTTGTAGATTTAATGATGTAATTTTCAAATAAGAAAATTTAAATGTGTGGAAACCCAAGGGTCCCATATGGAATATTAAGAGTCACTAGAGAGCTCTAAAGTCATATAGAAGCTCAAAGGTCATGTAAGATTTGAAAATTCATAGTAGAAGCTCAAGAGTCATGAGGGAGGTCAAGAGTTACATGGGAGGTGGAAAGTCACCTCATTTGCTATAAATACATCCTCATAACTCAAGAAAAATGACTTTTGGGACTTGAAAATTTCACCTTAGCTTCTCTAGCTAAGCATAGGAGTGAGTATCATTCTTTACAGAAGCAAGTGGTGACTTAATGTTCAACTATTGGGACTAGTGTGGAAAAATTTTAATTGTATGTCTTGGGACTTTCACTTAATATATGAAGCTCTTTGAGCTTACACACCTTATGCATATTTCATGAATGATTTTGATACTATTTTCATTGTTTGCGATTTATGTTTATGTTAACATATACTAATGAAAATGAACTATTTCGTTGGATTTAGATGCATCTTATTGAATGTGTGTTGTTATTTTCCTTAATGATCATTATTTTCTTCTGAACTACTTTCCATGTTAACTAACAAACCTCTTATTCTCTTGCATGTCTCTTTTAGGATGGTACTTGTAACACCCTCCTCCCACATCTACCCAAGTAACCGGCCAACCACGGTGAACATGTGACGAGAAGTTACTATGGTATGATTCAACCTCCTAAGTTACATTAGGGAAGTGCAACCGACATAAACACACCATAAATACCTTCAACGTCAGCTACAATACCCCTAAAACAATCCCAACATTTCTAGTAACTAGTCCCTAGGTCCCATTAAGGTTTTAGACCACTTAGCCCCCAGACAATCCCATGCTATGGGCCTAACAGCATCCAAGAGGCTATGGGCGCTCTCATGACAACGCATTCCAACATCTAGGGAATATTTTTCTCAGTGTTTTGCCAACGTCTGCAGAATTTGAGCCACTTTTTCAAGCCCAGAGCCCTGGTCACTACCCAGAATTGAATGACACCTACATAATAGAAAGATAACAAGGAAACAATGAGGCAAATGAAAATACTTGAAAAACCCCTTAACTAGACCCCTACTAGCCATGACAGCCATTTCGTCAAACATATCACAAATATGTAATTTACAGGTGTAAATAAAATACCTAAGCATAGGGGTCTCATACTCATTTAAGAACCACTAAGAAGCATTGATGCCTCAACACATTAGCTGCAGTTTCATCCATTAGGTCATAGATATATTGTCCATCCATTTACAAGTAAAAACATGATGAGATGCATAAATAGATACTGTCATAAAACATATACATAACCAACATAATAGAAGCACAAATACCAAGGAAATGACAGCCACATAATCCACATATAAACCAGTATAATACCCATAGAAATACAAGGAGAAATAACCTCATATTGATGCTGCAAAATCCAAACTTGGGATGGGACTTCCATATTCCACCCAACCATAGAATGGCTGAGCCAAATCTCTCTTCATTCATTCACCCATGTGCCATATTTCAACCATGAATGTGGGATCTCATAAAACACATCAATCCAAAACCATCCAGGGCTTCCAAATTTCAACCACCTCGACCCATCAAATAGTGACTCCATCTCATGGTAGGACATCACCAAACCATCATCAGACTAGTCTTGTGTTAGGGCTCTAGAGTGTTTGTTCCAACCAAGGCTTCCAGGACTATTAACTCAACCCACAGCTATCATTGAGCTTCCATAGAATTTGTCCAACCAAGGCTTCCAAGACTAGTAACCTACCAAGGACTTCTAGAGAATTTTTCCAACCAAGGTTTCTAGGACTAGTAACTCAACCCAAGTTGTTATAGAGCTTCCAGGGTATTTTCCCAACCGAGGCTTTAAAAAACCGGTAACTCAACCCAAGCTAAAGGAAACATGAGAACCAACCAGAAAAACACAGCAAATGAACCCACAACACCATGGTTATCTAGGAAATGGAAAGTCTAGGAAAATCCACTATCAATCTAGGCAATCCTCTATGCCAGTGACATATCATGACCGATAAACCACATGCATGAGCAATACATGCCAAAACTAGTGAGGAAAACATATATACAACTTTATACCTACAAGATAATGGAAACTTGTGATTTCCTACTCTTCTTTTGCCTTGTTGCTCCAAAACTACAAGTATGCAACACTCTCCAAGAGTGCTCCAAGAAAATTATAAGTACCCAAGAGTATGAGAGAGAGAGAGAATAGAATGAGATATCCACCAAAACCTGTCAAAATATTATACCGACCAAGCTTTGCCACTGATCCTTGGAAGCCTTTTTATCAATGCGGCCTCTATTTTCTTCAATTTCCATTATTTTCTTTCATTTTCCTCCTCACATGCAACCTTTGACCTTTGACCTTCCTTTTCTCCTAATTTCCATTATTTTCATAAATAAAATGCTAATTAATTCCTCATGCCTTTCCAAATCCTTTGCCATTTCCTTAGCCATAATAAACCGAATCAACACCCACTAGGCTGTTTTCCCACCATTCAGCTTGGAATATGTGTCCCATCACCATGGTCTTATATATTTTTACGTGGATTTTTAACTAGGGATGTGATAGAACCCTCCCCCTTGGTCGAACACCATCCTCAGTGTTCAATGACACCTATAACAAGAAAGACCACTGAAAACAAAACATACTGACCATGGAGCTTGATAACATAGCTTGTTGCAGTATTTATAATGACCATATGTTAAACCATGACAAACATATCGTTTACTAGAGCTTTATAACACAACTCATTATGGCATTTAAAATCATAACCACATATACACACATACACATTCTCTTCAACTAGCAAATAAGCATACTATCTGTGGATATTTATAAACCAGCTCGATACAGTATTTACAACAATATGCACATATACACATATGCACATTTTCTCAACCAGCAAATAAATGGAAATGATGCCTGCATCTAGAACAAGGGAATCTAGAGGCTCACACCTCCACCCTCAAAGTAATACTAGGATTCACCTCCTTCCCAGGAAGTCCATAATCCACTGTCAAAGTCAACGTTGCATCCAATGGAAAACGCTATAATCCTGCGCCACTTGTTGTCTTAGTGAACAATTATCAACTCATTTTTCCATGCCACACTCCCAATGTGCATTTGATTCCATCTGGAAATGCTAATGACCAAAAAAAATATATCCCTGACCTTCCTTTCTCTACTACACATTCCCTAGGACAATCTAGTCACCCCCTTCCGTGCAGACACACATCTGCCAAGTTCTGTTGGTACCCCCATACCGGATAGTCCACCCCTTGGCAAGGCTTCCTTGCATTAGAATATACAAAAACCATACCCTAGCTTAAAACCATCATAACAGTCATAGCATGCTCATGGAAATCAATGGACACTATTGGATACCAGTGTCCCAAAATGGCCCTTCTCCTGAAGTGCTTTACCAACATATCATTGCATGCTCTAATTTCTTTTGCTGATGTTGCTAATTCTTGCAGTCAATTTCAACCACCCAACCGGGCATGTTCATGCATTCCTGTACTAAGCACATTACCTCCTGGGAAGTCCTAGTTACCAGGTGCAAGCCCCAAAAGTGATGAATGATGCTATGTGATTCATTTCACTAGTTTTAATCCCACTTCTTCACCTGTGTGAGCATCACCCAATGTAATGAGTGTAAGTGAATTGTTCAAAACTCATGAGAAATTAGTCAGTTATAGCTACCTCTCATGGAAATGGTCACAGATGAATGACTTACTTAATGCAGTTGAATCCAAAAAAATGATATCTCACATAATTTCCATTAGATTTAAAATAAATTGAAATCATACCTCATTGGTGGTCCATCAATAAGGTAAACTTGTGATTTTGTTTTCTTCCTATCACAACAAGTCAAAATAACATTGTTGAGCAAATCATAATGTATAAACATATCACATCATGTTAGCTCAAAACACAACCATCATAGATCAAAATCATAAATCACATGTAACCATCATAAACCATAATCATATGTTACATGTAATCATCATAGACCAGAGTCATAAATCACATGCATAATAAAACTGAAATAAAATACTAATACTTGTCCTTTAATCAATCCTTATCTTCTACCCTCATCCTTATTTCATACGCACTTCGGATCAGTTGCCACACTCGAAAAACACCCAATGCCTTCTCCTCAACTATCTGCACATACACATGGTGTGCATCACACACATACAAGCACACACGGCACGCAATACATCCATCTACAACTGACATGCATCACTTACACCTACATCTAGTGTACAACGCAACATAATACATACGCCTACATCCAGTGTACACCACCACACAATACATACACCTACATCCGATGTACAACAAAATACATACATCTATACCTAATGTAAAACACAATACATACATCTATACCCGATGTACAACACATTACATACATCTATACCCAATGTACAACATAATACATACATATATACCTGATTTACAATGCCACACAATACATGTACCTACACCTAGAGTACAACACAACACAATACATGTACTACACAAAGTGCAACACAACGAGTACATATGTCATGATACCACAACTACCCAATGCACATATGTAGTGTTTCATGTACACAACACAACATGTATGACATGCGCAGAATACCACATGTACACTAGTACCATATGTACAACATGTACACAATACCACATGTACATAGTACCACCTGTACACAACACCACCTGCACAACGTGTACACAACATCACATGTACACGACACCACCTGCACAACATGTACACAATGCCATATGTACACCGCACCACCTATACAATGTGTACACAATACCACATGTACACAACACCACATGCACGACATGTTCACTACACCACATGTACACAATGCCACATGCATGACATGTACACAACACTGCCTGCATAGAGCACCACATGTACAACATGTACATGGTACCACATGCTCACAACACCACTTGTAAGATCATGCACACAACACCATATCTGCATAGCACCACAAGTACAACCTGCACAGAACAACATATGTACATAGCACTGTGTATACAACATGTACATAACACCCTATGTACACATCACTGCATATCCAACATGCACACAACACTGCATATCCATTATGTGCACAGTACAATATGTACACAACACCGCATATCCAACATGCACATAGCACCATCTATACCCAGTACTGCATATGCAACATTCGCACAACACTATCTATACCACCCTATACATAAAATTGCATAAACAACAAGTACACACACTATATATAGATAACACTGCATTCGCACAAAAAACACAGATGAAACATCTACAACATATGCACAACAATAGTACCATACGTCCAAAACCACACTATCTCTACCAAGCAACCTTTCTTCCAGTGTCTCTCTGTCATCCATGCTTATCCTAGCATGCCTCAAAGCACATTGTTTTCATTATGCTAGTGTATCCTTCATCGTTACCTGTCATAAGATAAACATAGGCATAATACAGACATATAATATCCATTCATATCCACATGATATAGACCTCACATATTTTTCATGACTACTCTTCCTAGTTGATTCCTGTAAGACCAGGAACCTCGTCATGCCATTCACTTGCATAAGCAATCATTCCTCCCAAAAAATGAACCTTGTCAGATAGTGACATAGATACATACATACATATATATAAACATTAGCACAAAAAAATCATGATCTCGTCATAAAATGGCATACATACATACATATATACATATAAATATTAGCATTAAAAAATCATGATCCATGAAACCGTTTCAGAAACGACATACATACATACATACATGTATACACATATATAAACATCAACATAATCATGACCACAAGATAATTACCAAATAGCAGAAGGCCAATGTTAAGAGAACTCCCTTTATGCGTGTGACACATGCGCAACATCGAGAACAACAGTTCCCAACATAGCCATGGCATATAACACCTCAAATCCATTCACCTTACCTTTCTTGATTACCTTTCCCATCACTATCCTGCCATCATCCATTTACACCAATGGACCTAACCAGTCCAACTGGTTGTCATACTCTTGCCTTCAACAACCCTTATACATGCACATAGCTTCATCTGGTCTTACCTTACCTGTCGGGTACCACAAAACTCTTCCCAAGCTTAATTAACTTTCCTCTTTCCCAATCGATTCCCAAGATTCTAAAAACAATAAAGGAAAAACCGAGAATCAACCAAGAAGGAAAACATGGCAAACCAACAACAATGTGACACCACAAACAAAGTGGCATGGTGATGCACAAGACGCAAACAAAACTGCAATCAAGCACAACACTCACCAAAAGACCAAAAGCACAAGACTGACAACAAATGCCATGACTCAATCCCCATGGTTCCCAGTGCTTCCAAAGGAAAGCTCAACTTGAGCCTTCTTCATAATTTCATGGTAGTCTCTGTTCCATACAATCCCCTACATCATATTGCCATAAACACATAGTCGTCAATGCATAAATAAACATAACAATACACTGGCTACCTTACCTTGTTGTGCCAAGCCTAACTGACTGTGAGCCTAGTCTCAAGCTCAAGTAGTTGAAGCCCATTACCATTTAGTAACACCCCGAATACTAGAGAATAAATTAATTAGTTAGAAGCATTAGATAAATTTTGAGGTCTAAAATAGGCCTCCTAAGGAATATTATA
This sequence comes from Pinus taeda, assembly GCA_000404065.3. Classification (NCBI taxonomy): domain Eukaryota; kingdom Viridiplantae; phylum Streptophyta; class Pinopsida; order Pinales; family Pinaceae; genus Pinus; species Pinus taeda. The sequence continues at coordinate 78,488 of APFE030455980.1, read as the reverse complement.
AAATAATAGGATAAATAATAAAATAATATTAGATTACATCATCAAATTTTAGAGGGGAAAAAAACTAGTTTTTCAACTTGTATTTTCAATTTATCTCCCTACAATTTTACTCAAATTTCGAGTGGGAGCACTTGTTGGATGCATAGTTTAATTTCTCATCCAAGGAATAACCATGTTGCATACTTTCAATGTACCCTTCTACATGAAAAATGTGAAATACATGAAAAAACGTGATTGCAATAATGTTTTTCATGTATTTCTCATTTTTTGTGTAGCAAGGTACATCAAAAGTATGCAACATGGGTACTCCTTGGATGAGGAATTAAATTTTTCATCCAATAGTGATCCCACTCGAAATTTGAGTAAAACCACATGGAGATAAGTTGAAAACGAGATTTGAAAAAATAGTATTCTTATTTTTTTACTCCAAAAATGGTGAATCATCCCCCATGCCATGACATCATCATCTTGAATTCTATTGGTTCTTATAAACTTTATTTTGGTTGTACATTTTTGTTTTGAGGCCCATTTTTGGCCTCAAAATTTCTCTAATGAGAACGTGGCTTAGGACCAATGAGCATTCTTAGACATAATTAATTGCAGAGGACTCCACTTGGTTACCTGACCCTAGTCACACTAGGGGTCTAAGGAATCAATATCTGCACTTTGTTACTCTACGCTAGCAACTAAATACTCGACTTGGTTATGTTCTGAAGGAGAAGTGAGAAGACAATAATGATATCATCTCAATCCTAAATTATATTCACAGGATTCAACATCAATAATGATACTTTCTAGAGAGAGTAGATGCCCGCATTGCTAAGTTGGAGAGTCGTCTCCAATGTGACTCTAAGCCTTTTGGTCTAGTAGGCACAAATTTCTGGGACCTAAATCTAGTGACTTTGTCAGACTCATAAGCTCATCTTCTAGTCTTTGTTAAATTTTATTCAGTGGTATATAGTATCTTTTTGTTATGGCTAATTTCATTTATTGTTAATGTTACTATGCATACCTAGGTACTGGACTAATTTTAATGGCTTGAGACCAATTTTCCTATTTTTCTAGTTTCTATTCTATCATGACATATATATGATTTAATTTTAAATTTGAAAGTAATACAAAATCAAATTACAAAATAAAGCATAGACATGAAAAATAAAAGGCAAATCCCTAGATTGGGATTATTCATAGGGTTGTAGAGGATGTTTCTATTTTCATCTCTATGTTCATAACTACGGATGATGGCTAGTCCTCTCCTCCTTGAATTTTAGAGTTTGGTTGGGTGCCATCTATTCTCCCTTCCTATTTATTTGTTAAAATTTCACATTTTCCCGCACACCCACCACACTAACTCTTTACATTATATGTAGGTACACATTAATAACTAGATAGGATAACCCATGCAACAAGAATTGTATCAGGTGGGTTATGTTCAACTTGCCACCTGCCACCATGGTTTCAAAATTTATTTTCCTAAACTTGTTAGAAGCAAAAGAAAAATACCTACCCAACCTAACCCCAAATGGAACTAAACCTAGATGAGATGAAGAAAACCCCATGAGCTAACTAGTGAGTGGTATGGCTGACCCATTAGCTCTACTTACTGGCCTCTAGTTGGCTCCCCTAACTCCTTGAAACAAAAAGTAGAAACAAATGAATTCAACCACCCAACCAAGAAAATGGAAAAATAAAACTTCTTAAACAGGAAATTGTTAACCATTTTTACATTCTCCCTTTCCTTAGTAGATGATGGAATATAAATTTCAATTGTGCATCCTTCAACATTCCAATATTTTCATTACCCAATCTTAATGACCATGGACCACTTTAAACACTATTCTAAAAGGTTGAATCTAAGAGGAGTTCCCCACATTCCTCCCCATTATTTGTGCTCCCTTCAAACCAATTGTTGAAACTCCATTTGTTAATGGATGGGAAGTTAGGCAACATGGTGGATGTGATAGCGCTGGTCACCTTTCATCTTTAAAAATTTTGTATTATTTTGAAAGATAAAATAGGGCACATGGACTGACGTAAAAGGGAAACTGATTCCAAAGCTAAGGAGGATTTTTCTTGGAAGATATTTTGGGTTTTTCTTAACTACAACCATGAATACTGACACATGGCAAGAGAAGGAGTAGGTGGATTCATGGTGGCTGGATGGGCAAGAAGACACAAAAGTAAATTAGCAAGGTCAACCAAAGAAGAAAATATGGAATAGTGTGGACATATGGGTTGCATTTGATTATCCCACAAGTTTTGGTCTAGACTGGAAAAATCAATAGAAAGGGGGTAGACATTCGAGCAACTAGAGGATAGGCGGGAGGAAGAGGATTTAATGAGGGAGAAGGAGAGGGTGTTGGGAGGATGGAAACCCCAACAAAGAATTCTCACGGGACCTTCACGGGGGGAGAAATACCATACCACATGCATTCGTATTAGGGGATATATATTGAGGAAAAAATGACATAATATATTGAGCATATAATAGGGGTAAAGGGTTTTTATATTGGCAGGTTTAAGAAATGGAGCTCAAATTTAATGAAAAATATAAGGGGTATAAAGAATGTTAATGAAAAAATGGATACATACAATATCTAGTTAAAGTAGGGGTTTTTTTAAATTGGGAAGGCGTATTGGGTTCATATTAGTAGTGGGTTAAATATTGTGATTTTTAGAGGTATTTTCCAATATGTAATCAAAATAAGTTTATAGTTTAGTATGCCACGAGCACATGTGATATGTCAGAGGTTCATTGAGTGAAGCCCCCGTGAGAATTCATTTAACATTGCTAGTGTTTGATCGAATATTTATCCATATATCCATTTTTGAGATAGGGCAGGGTTAGATAGAGTTGAGGGGAAGAAGCTCATGTAGCTAGGAGAGAGATCCCTGCCATGAGAATTCTCGGATCAATTGGAAGTTGAGGCTTTGTCCTTGGAGCAATCCCCTCATCCGCTGGAATCTGATTCAAGGGAGACAGGTGCACACGAATTTTGATTAAACTTATTTTATGGTTGGGAGGTGAATCATTGTCCCTGACATAATTTCCTATATTCCATTGATGTAAGTGTTTCTCTCATGTTAATGGCTTAATGAATTTCCGTGGTTATTAGAGTATTGAACCAATGGTGCGTCATAGCCACTCTTGTGTGTTTAAATGTAGTTATCCACCTATTTGTGTATGTATGGTGTGTATATACCTTGTTATAATGCGTTGGGTTTATTTTATGTTATGTAACAAGATTTCATATATAGTATGCCCGAGTATGAATACTCCAACGGATAAATCCTAGCCTAAAATGACAATAGGAACAAGACTATGACAAAGTGACTGATGCTACAAACATATAGTAGACTACAAATGCTTGTCTGTATAGAGGCTAAATGATGACGATCATTCATGACCTCTGGGATAATTGGGATGTGTTTTAAAATAGATTTTGTGTTGTATCGATATGTCCATGGCATATGCATGCTCAAATCATGATATTTTCTACAAAAATATTCCTCTCAGATATTTCATAAAGCCTATGCAAGCATAGGTACAAGGAATGATAATATTTCCTATGAACTGTGACATGTACAATATCCCCTTCAAATGGCCTAGTTTATAGAGAGTTCTAATTTATTGGACTATCGTGATATCAACTTATGCAAAATGTGTACCCACTGACTAGGAATTCAACATCCTTCACCAAATTGTACAAAATATGTGTAGGTTAACCCGATAATGCAATATAAATCAAAGATGAGTACTATAACCTACTTCTACTATCAATTTGTGGAAGCTTAAAGATTGAACTGAACAATATAACCAGAAGAAGAAGAATCAATGGCACAATACACATGAAAATACTTTGGGGAAAGCCTCGGCTAAAAACCCCACTCTATTGTATTATCATACATGGTGGAAATAAATAGGAATTATACAAAGCCTTAACTCTCACAGCTAGTTAGCTCTCAGTACAATCCTCACAGATGCTCACAGGAAATCTTGGCTTCTCTCCAACCTTCCTCTCTGCCCTCCAAGCTCCTATTTCCTTGCGTTGTTCCTTGTGGATGATTAGCCTCTTACCAAGTGGAAAACCAATCCTCCAAAATTGCGCAATCCTCAAGGATAAATCCTTTATTGCATGCATGGTTTTCTCCATGAGAAAACACATGAAACTGATAGTACACTGTCCTTTAACATTTATCTCAACTAGGTCTTTCTCAGGATAGACATGCATGAGTTTCTGATGAGGGAATCTTCAATTAACTGGAGTAGAACTACTTGAGCTCATTAATGCATTAACTGATTGTTAACTCACTATTAGTTCCTCAGATAGTTTGGAACTAATTTAACTAGACTTAACTCAGTAAACAGAGTTAACTAATTACAACTCAAATATAACTCAATCTTATCTCCTTAATTTAAGGGAGAACTCTTGCATGACTTCATAATGACTTCTAACTTGAATTTCTCCAAGTAATTAATTTAAAATAAATTAATTAATTATTTCCAAGTAGCTATTAAGACTAAATTTGATTTTAATTCACAATTTAATTCCAAGACAAATTAAATTGGAATATTATTGTTGCCATATTTCAACACTCCCTCTCAACAAGAAAGGGATTATCTGCCACCCGATCTTGTCTCTATGAGACTTGAATTTACACTTTGACAATGCCTTTGTCAAAATGTCAGCATCTTGCTCCTTTTTCGAAATATACTGCAGCAACATGATCCTCCTCACTACACAATCTATGAGATGATGATATCGGATGTTGATGTGCTTGGACCTATCATGAAATATTGGATTCTCAGAGATTTTTATAGAATTTTGATTATCACAATATATCGTAGTTGGATCCATCCTCTGATCAAACAAACCAACTAGGATTTTTCGAATCCAGATGGCCTAACATGCTGCCTGACTTCCAACCATGTATTCTGCCTCTTCCGAACTGAGTGAAATCGACCTCTCTTTCTTGCTGTACCAAGAAATTGTCGCTGACCCAAGGTTGAAAATCCCTCTTGATATGATTTTTTGATCTAATGGACTCCCTACCCAATCTGCATTAGTGAAGCCCAGTAGCTTCACTCCCTCTGTCCATCTGTACCATAATCCATACTGAGATGTGCCTTTGAGGTATCTCAATATATGCTTTTCTGCCTTCCAAAACATTTTGGTAGGCTGAACCATCGCTTGACTCAGTTGGTTCACTGCATAGCACAAATCTAGTCATGTGTTCATTAAGTACATCAGTGAACCCACAATATGCCTGTACACAGTAGCCTCTACCACTTCTCTTGAAGTAGCAACCTCCTTCCTCTAATTACCTGCTAGAGGAGTCTACATGGGCTTGCACTTCTCCATGTGGAACCTCCTGAGTATCTCGTTGGCATACTTGCCTTGAGACAAAAACAACGCCCCATCCTTCTGCCACACTTCCATGCCAAGGAAGTAATGCATGAGATCTGCGTCTTTCATCTCGAATTCTCTTGCAAGGTCCTCCTTGCAAGACACAATCAACTAATTATCACCATTCAATGTGAGATCATCAACATAAAGTACGATGATCAACAACTTACCTTTCACCACGATGTGGTACAGGTTCACATTCGTTTCACTATTTGTGAAGCCCAACTCGATGAAGTAGTTGTCTATCCTGGTGTACCAAGCACGAGGTGCTTGCTTTAGCCCATACAACGCTCTCTTGAGCTGGCACACATGTGACTCACGATCGAAGGTCTCAAAACCTTCCGGTTGCGTTATGTACACCTCTTCCTCAATATGGCCATTGCGGAATGCAGTCTTCACATCCATTTGATGGATCTTCCAACCCATATGTGCTGATAGTGCCAACATGTAGGTTTTAACCCCGTACAGAAATTACCTGCATACGAATTCTAAAACACAGAAAATAAACAATGCGAGAGCATAACACATAAAACACATATACACAGAGATTTCCCCTAGATCCCAAAACCGAGATTACCAGCTTGATTTTTCATTATGTTCCTTTCAATGTTATAATACATATTTATACATGCCAAAGCATCCAATACCATGGACCGAAAACCATCTCGTCGAAAAACATGTGCGAAAATCATGCACAAAACCATAGGTGGGTCTGCCCAACCTAACATAGGGTCCAAAACTAAAATTTTCTGAAGCGCTGCCCCGGACCCCATAAAGTGGGCTTATGGGTACACCTCAAACCCCCTGTGACCCACCCCAGTTACACAATCAACGCAACGAAGGGGGTCTCCGCCCCCCCCTCTAACCCCCTGGTTAACTACGTGGGCTAGTCCTGGAAAGAATATAACACAACCCAACATTCTCCCACTTGTTATTTTCTTTCCGCAAAGGGCCATAAGAAAACTGAGTCATTTTTCCAACCTTGAAATGCGCATTGTATCTATACACCAAGAGAACTTCTCAAAGCTCACAGATTTTGTCAATGCATCTGTAGTATTCTTCAAAGAGTCCACTTTTACCAACAACACCTTTTTGTCTTCTATCATATCCCTCACAAAGTGATACTGAACATCAATGTGCTTTGTCTTTGAATGATATGCGGGGTTATTTTCCAAGAAAATTGCACTTTGGCTATCATAGTCTATCCTTATAGCTCCCTATACTAACCCCATACTTGAACACAATCTCTGCAACCAAACTGCTTCCTTGCTTGCATGAGTGGTTGCCATGT
>APFE030455980.1:38121-66841 GCA_000404065.3 Pinus taeda | reverse complement strand
TCCCCTTGAAGCCAAAACTGCTCTGATACCAAATGTAGGTTTTAACCCCGTACAGAAATTACCTGCATACGAATTCTAAAACATAGAAAATAAACAATGCGAGAGCATAACACATAAAAGACATATACACAGAGATTTTCCCTGGATCCTAAAACCGCGACTACCAACTTGAATTTTCATTATGTTCCTTTCAATATTATAATACATATTTATATATGCCGAAGCATCCAATACCATGGACCGAAAACCATCACGTCCCAAAAATATGTGCGAAAATCATGCACAAAACCATAGGTGGGTCTGCCCAACCTAACATAGGGTCCAAAACCAAAATTTCCCCGGCGCTGCCCCAGACCCCATAAAGTGGGGTTACGGGTACACCTCAAACCCCCTGTGACCCCTCCCTGACCCCCTGCTACACAATTGGCACAATGAAGGGGGGCTCCACCCAACCTCTAACCCCCCGGTTAACTACGTGGGATAGTCGTGGAAAGAATATAACACAACCCAACACAACATAGATATGATAGATGAGTACCTTGCGACAGGAGAAAAAGTCTCATCATAGTCAATCCCCTCAACCTGTGAATATCCGCAAGCAATAAATCTTGCCTTAAGCTTCTCCACACTACCATCAACAGCTTGCTTTACCTTGTAAAGCCAACAGGAACTCACAACTAACTTGTTCTCCAATCTCAAAACCATGTCCCAAACACTGTTATGAAACTATGGAGTCATACGCCTCCACCATGGCATTAACCCAAATCACCTGCTACACTGCTTCCTCAAAGGAAGATGGCTCGGTCTCAACACATTCCCCAACAAGGGCCATGTATCCATTATACCTCTCAGGTGACCTCCTCTATCTGTGTTGAGAAGATGGTGCTCCCGCATTCTCTATCGCATCCTCCAACAATCTGTCAGCTTCTCTTGTGCGCTTTCGTCCATCTCTGGAAGACTTTGCTTAACTGAATGTCTCCACTCCTGGAAACTCTACATGTCACTGATTTGCATTAGTCTGAGGCTCCTCCTCCTTAGGAACCAACAGTTCCTCCACGGCCTGTAGTCGGATCTCCCTCTCAAGGGAAACCTGCATGGCCTTCTGCTCATCAAACTTGAGATCTCTGTGAACCATTGTCATCCGAATGGTAGGCAAGTACACCCAATAGTTGTGTGTATCAGTGTACCCCACAAATATTCCCAACTCCGCTATCAGCTCAAGCTTCTTCTGTGCATCCTTTGTCACATGGAAATATATTGATGAGCCAAAGATCCTGAAGTGACCCACATCTGGTCTCTTACCAGAGAAAGCTTCCTCTGGTGTCTCCATCCCAAGTATGTGATGCAGTCTTCTATTCTGAAAATAGACCACTGTGTTGCATGTCTCAGCTCACAAGTGAAGTAGTAGGCCTTGGTCATGCAACATTTCCTGTGCTGCCCCTACAATGGTTTTGTTCCTCCTCTCGGCCACCCCATTCTACTGTGGGTTATGAGGTTCCGTCAATTCTCGTTTAATTCCTTCCGTTGTACAGAAGTCCTTAAACTCTTGAGAGACATATTTTCCACCGTTGTCGCTTCTCAAGGCCTTGATATTCTTCCCTAACTCTTTCTTGACCAAAGCTTTGAATGCACAAAACTTTGTGAAAGTTTTGTCCTTCTTTTGCATGAAATAAATCCAGTATTTACGAGAATAGTCATCAATTAAAATCACATAATACCTTTGCTTCACTGTGGATTTTATCAAGAATGGTCCACACAAATCAGTATGAACTCACTCTAAGATAGCCTTTGCTAAACTGTCTCGATCATGAAAGGAAGACTTGGTGTACTTTCCCAAGGTACAACCTTTGCATGTGTCAACTTGCTCAAGTTTACCTTTGGGAAGTCCTATAGGTATCTGTTGCATTATCTTCAAAGCCCCATGATGCAAATGGCCTAACCACTTGTGCCACAACTCGCCAATGTCTTGGCTTTGCACCAATTCTACTTTTGTACTCAATGCTACACAATCATCTACCTCTAGTTTATAGAGATTCTTCACCCGAATCCCTATCCTCTTGGTTTGACTTATGGCTATGTGTCTTAGGAACACCTTTCCTTTACTGAAGACAACATCATAGTCTTTTTCCTCTATCATTGCAACCAATACCAAGTTCTTCTTCAATCCAAGCACATACATCACATCTGTTAAGGTGAGAGGAGCTCCATGCTCCCTCTGAAAAGAAACCATGTCCACTCCTGAAACGCTATACCTTCCATCGTCACCCATCTCTATGCGCATCTTGAGGTCTTTCTCCTCCAAGTCATTGAATAAATTTTTATCACTGGTCATGTGGAATGAGGCTCTACTGTCAGGATACCAGACACAACCCATCATCGATGACACCATGAATGCAATGAGGGTAAAGTCCATTTCGAACTAAGAGGCTAATGCCTCACCTTCCGATCCTTCAAGATCCCTTCTTGGACTTCTTCGATGGGAAATTAGTTGCATAATGCCCCGTGACAATTAAAGCATCTTACTTTAGACATGTCGCCCTTCTTCCCTCCATGAGAAGAATTCGATTTGAAATGGGAAGCCTTCCCCTTCCCTTTCCTTGCCTTACTTGCTAAGGCCAGATTTTCTTCATCATCATTCTTGGATGAAAAACCATCTTGTGTTCTCCTCCTAATCTCTTCTTGCATAAGATCTGACCACATTCGTTCCCAATCTGGCAGTTTCTCCCTTCCATTCACAGAGTCCTGGTAGCTATCCCAACTCTTTGGAAGGCCAAGGAGAGCGAGGCTCATCATCATCGATAGTAATTATTCCCACACTGCCAAGCTCATCTCTATAGGTGGTAAGCTTATTCAGATATGTGGAAATAGTATCGCCCTTCTCCATCTTGATTCTTCGAAGCTTATGCTTGAGCGCCAATTTCCTCTGGTCGCTACTGTTTTGGTAGAGGTTCTTCAATGTCTTCCACATTGAAAATGTAGTATTCTTCCCATGGAGACTCGAGACAATATGGTCTCAAACTCCCTAAAGGATGATCTGTCTTTCCTTTGCCACACACTTCTTCCACTCAGCTAAATCTTATGCATTATTTGAAGTTAGCTTTTGGATTTCCTAATCAATGAATTCCTTCAAGCCATTGTCTTCTAATACAACTTCCATTCTATCTTTCCATGCTATGTAATTCGAGCTACCTTCCAAGCAATACTCGAGTCTCAAGCCATAGAACACCATTGGCTAACCTTGAAGTATGATATGAATTCGATTTGCACCTGCAACCCCAAACTTCAAACTTCGAATTCTTTTCTCATTATACTGTTCACATCTCTGATACCATGTAGAAAATATGTGTAGGTTAACCTGATAATGCAATATAAATCAAAGCAGAATACTATAACCTACTTCTACTATCAATTTGCGGAAGCTTAAAGATCGAGCTGAACAATATAACCAGAAGAAGAAGAATCAATGGCACAATACACATGAAAATACTTTGGGGAAAGCCTTAACTAAAAACCCCACTCTATTGTATTATCATACATGGTGGAAATAAATAGGAGTTATACAAATCCTTAGCTCTCACAGCTAGCCAGCTCTCAGTACAATCCTCACAGATGCTCACAAGCAATCTTGGCTTCTCTCCAACCTTCCTCTCTTCCCTTCAAGCTCCTATTTCCTTGCATTATTCCTTGTGGATGATTAGCCACTTACCAAGTGGAAAACTGTCGAGTGATAAAAAGGGTCTTTTTAACTCCTAATAACCTTCACATTAATTGTCAACCTAGGGACGACTTTTTGTTTCAAGAGTGTACTCATTCTGAGGTGGTTATTTACTCAAGATTAATGTTATGAAAGATGTAGTACAGTGCTCAAAATACAAGAGTAAATGGATGCTCAAAATGAGATCTACTTACAGCGAAGCACTTTAAGACTTAAATCATGCATTCAGAAAACTACAGCAAATGATCAGTCAAGGGTACAGTAACAGTAACTCATCCCTTTGTAAACTGATGTAGCTGAAGATAATCAAGGAACAGATCATCAATCTGGGAACTAGACAATAAATGTCAATGCCCACTACAGTTTCAGATCGTTCTTCACACCAAAGCAAAGATAATGCAAATAACAGGAACTGGAATACCAGCTTGGAAATGTAACAACAACTGAATTCAACAAGCAACAACACCTTAGTCTACAAGAATAAATGCAACAATCGTGTTCTACAGGAATCAGATAACAACCTCTACTCTAAGAATAATTCAGACAGCACACAGAAATAGAATGGCAGCTAATTAGAAATGAAATATAGAACGAGGCTTAAAGCCTACGGTGCTGAAATAAATAATACACACAACATACATAGATATTAAGAAAAACAGTAATCTGAGTCTGATACCACAAGTATTAATCCTGGTTAGAAAGGGTAACGATTAAAATTCATAATGGAACCATAATGTCAATTGAACAGCAATCGCATGAAGTATAAACCATTGACAAATACAGTAATACCATCTTAAGAAGGTTACAGCTTGATTACTCTGCAATTAAATAGCAATAGCGTTATGTAGAGAACAACAATGTTACATTAACGACTTTAAAGGAATAGCAATACGTTATAACATCAGAATGCACATTATGACTTTCCTGTTGCAAAGAACGATATATGAAATATAACAGAGCTGTAATATAAGATAACAAAACACACCAGATTATCGATTCAAGCTGATAATACAAACCACGCATAAACCAAAAAGATAATATACAGTAGCAGCAGCATACTCCACTAGAGGCTGGGCCCTTAGCCACTAGCGGATGCTGCTGGGTTACTTCAGATGAACAGAATGAACAACAACTCCCAAATCATGTATTAATCATCAAATTGTGAAATCATTACAACAGCAAAAGCTCTGAGAATTACAACATGTAACAATCTCCTTTTCCTCCTATTCTATCATGAATCCTTACTTCTAAATCTCTAATTCAAATCATAATTCTGAATCCTTAAGTCTCCATCTCTAAATTCATCATCCCTCTCCAAATTAATGATCCCCTTCTCTGATCTTTGTTCTCATTTAAATAAAGAGAGAGCAGGGAGCAGTTACAATAGAGATAATTACAACATGATTCTATTACAAAATTGGATTGTTTCCAACCAATTGATCAACAAGAAGATATATTTCCATCCATCTTTCAATGAGAGCAAGGCGAATTTGGTCTTTGCAGCTGAGATTTGGAGGATGGCTGCAACAACAAATCTGAGAAAATCGTGCTCAAAGAACCCTGCATTTCTCTCAGTACAAGCGAATTTGGGCAAAACATTTTTTTTTAAACTTAATTGGGTCCATTCTGGACAAAACCCATGTTCTAAATTCTCTAGATTCATCTTCATTTGCTCAGAATCTCAACCGCAAAACTGTCACTTCTTATTCCAGCGAATTTCTAAGTTGGCACATTCAATGGTCAAATCTTCAATCTAGAAATTATCTTGGAGGTTAAAAATGGTGAATAATGTTACAACTAATTTATTGAAACTATCATTGATAAAATCATTCATAATCATCAATTTATTAGAAATAAAGAAAGATAAATAATATTCATCCATAAGAGCATAAATCATTTATAAAATGGATTTAAATGATAAATTATAACAAATGATATAATAGAGAAGAGTAAAAATGGATGAAATAAGTGTTACAAAGTGGTCGTATTCATGGCCCAACACACCCCCACACCAAATATATTGCATGTCCTCATGCAACAAAAACTGAATATGTTGCTTGTCCTCATGCAACCCAAAGACAAAACCCATGTGTTAACCAAGCAAAAAAATTTGTTCATCTCAACTCATAGAACAAATGAATTCTTCCTCACTTAATGAATATTCAATTTTAGCAATCTTGATGAAGGCATAACAATGAAGTTGCAGAAAAATATGATATAAGTGACAACAACCTTCATTAACCATTTTTCCAAAAACTATGAACCCGATTTTGTTGAAATATATTAATGCTTCTATGATCCAAAAATCAGATCATTTTGATGCACGGATCATGAGATATAAACAAAATGGTTGTAGTTGAGAGTGCATGATTTCCGAATTTTATGAACCAATTTAACTTGAAAGTATCTGAGTATGTGTATTTTAATAATATGTCTGTGTTTTCCAGAAATCACAAGAATTGAGTTCATAGTTTTAAAAATATTATAGAAATCAATTTCTGCACTGTATAAAAATGAAATTGTATGCCTTAAATGAGAAAGAAAATGGAAAACATTCATCATGCGTAGCAATTCCTCCCCCTCTCTGAAAAATTAGCATGCTCTCATGCAATGTAGAAAAAAAATTGAGGCGGTTGCTACCAGCCGTTGAATTCTATGCTTGGTGTAAAACAACATGGAATAAGGGAGGTGTTGAGAATGAATAAGAATAGTAATGGATGATAAAGAATATGAATGACATGGCCATAAGAAAGAAATGAATGAAACACTCCCCCAAACTGAAAGATGAGATGCCGCTGAAAAAAATGGAAGTGGTAAAGATGTGGAAGGAAGGATGATAAATAATGCTCAAAATGGATTTTCATTAAATTCTCCTAAATTCGTAATAAATCATAAAATTATGCTATTTTACCTCAAGTTTTACCTCCAAAAGAAAAATGCGGAATGACATATATGTACTGGCATTTTTGAAGCTGATGTAGGCAGAGTTGGTGCTGAAAGTGATGCAAAAGGTGGAATCTAGGCAAGCACATCATGTCTGAAGAATTGTTCATGTTGCGAGTTGCTCGAGTTGTTTTGGTTAGTTGCAATAGCGTGGTCATGCTACGAATAGAGTTCTGCCCCATACTTGTTGTTCTCCTGTAAACAAATCACTATTTTGCATACAATTTTCTTGAATCCATAGTGTTAGTTTTGAATAGCAATAGATTAAGATGCATGCAAAAATTTCAATCAGAAAAACTTTTTTTATACATGCAAGACTAATATTTTGTCAAATCAAGAAGTTATGACAGAGTGCAGTAATCATATCGCATGCAATCCCATAATGCATTTTCCCCGCTCCAATTGAAAAAGGGATTCCATGACCATAAAGCCTATGAAAGGTGTTATGCTGACGGCAAGGCAAGGGAATGAACAATACAACAGTAAATGAAGCAGAGTACACATATCAATGGTAGGGCAACAAGAGTTATGGTTATAATGGGAGAAAAGTGTGTAAAGATAGTTATGAATAAGGGATAGAACGCTTTGGATTGATGATAAATTATGCGAAAAAAAGAAAAAGAACAACAATATGCCAAAAATATGCTTTAATGATAGTATTCTAGTTGAAAATGATGTGATTGATCATAAAACAATTTCTCATGCATAAAGGTTCAAAATAGGGAAAAAAAAATTAAGGAAATAACTTCTCCGATAAAAAGAAAAAAATAAGAAAAGGCTATCATAGTAATAATTGACGATAATATATAACTTCAATACCATAAGCAGAGCCTCTGCTGCCAGCAGGCGTCCATAGCCTCGGCAGGGTTGCTGTTTAACCCATATGAGCCAGAATCCTCAATTTATAAATGGAGAGTTATAGTGTTGTTCTACAGAAGAGATCAGTGTGCTGGCGTGGTAACCAGATAACCACACTGCCATTCACTGGGATGTAGCAAAAGTGATTAGGCTGGCTCGTGATGAGACCTCCTGTTCCAAGGATAATTTGGCTATCCAATGGATCATAACCCTGGTGTGGTGGCCATAATGGGAATGTCACTTTGTTACAGCCTTATGAACATGGTAGGTTGGCTCATAATGAGACCCCCTATCCTCCATCTACGAACCAATTTTTGTTGTTATTACACATTTTTATGATAAAAAGAGGGAGGCTCAGTACTCCTTAAGAGTAGGGATGGTGGAAGAAGTTGAACATGTCAATAGAAAAAAATATACCCATAACTTTATTTATTACAGACAGAGAAGATTATAACCAGGAAGGGTGGGACCAACATGGTATTAAGGTAATCAATCAACATCATGTTCAACAGAAAACAATGCAGTAAAGTAGTATATAAATAATTGTGTCCGTTTTGAAAATAAGCTATCATCAAGGAGCTATCATGTTAAATATCATAACGTGAATGATATTAACTCGCTTCAAAAGAATCCATAATTCTTGTCCTCATAAAAATAGTGTACTTCATGCCATAAAAGAAAATCAGTAAAATGTGGTGGAGATGAACTAGGAATAATCTCACAAAAGGAAGGAAGGGTTGCTCTCGAAAATAATCTCAAAGTGTTGCTTCTTTGAAGGAACAACAAAAACACTCAAAAAAAGTGTTGTTCCTTGTAGGGAACAACAAAGGAAATGCACACCAAAAAGTAAAAATACACACAAAAAAGTATGAAAATGCAAATGTCATTCCTTTGGAAAAATGAACAGCAAAAACTAAAAGTGTCGTTCCTTTGGAAAAGGAACAGCAAAAATGCAAGTGTCGTTCCTTTAGAAAATGAACAGCAAAAATGAAAAGTGCCATTCCTTTGGAAAATGAACAGCAAAAAACGCAAGTGACGTTCCTTCGGAAAAGGAACAACAAAAATGAAAAGTGTTGTTCCTTTGGAAAAGGAACAACAAAAATGCAAGTGTCATTCCTTTGGAAAAGGAACAACAAAAACGCAAGTGTCATTCCTTTGGAAAATGAACAGCAAAAATGAAAAGTGTCATTCCTTTGGAAAAGGAAAAACAAAAATGAAAAGTGTCGTTCCTTTGGAAAATGAACAGCAAAAACACTAGTGTCGTTCCTTTGAAAAATGAACAACAAAAATCAAAAGTGTCGTTCCTTTGGAAAAGGAATAGCAAAAACGCAAGTGTCGTTCCTTTGGAAAAGGAACAGTAGAAACTAAAAGTGTCATTCCTTTAGAAAAGGAACAACAAAAATGCAAATGCCATTCCTTTGGAAAATGAACAGCAAAAATGTGAAAGTGTTGTTCCTTCGGAAAGAAACAGCAAAAATGTGAAAGTGCAGAAGTGTTGTTCCTTTCGAAAAGGAATAGAAAAACGTGAAAGTGTAGAAGTGTTGTTCCATTCGAAAAGGAACATCAAAACGTGAAAGTGCATAAGTGTTGTTCCATTTCGAAAAGGAACAACAAAACATGCTGCTTCATTTTGAAAAGAAACAACAAAACGTGAAAGTGCAGAAGTGTTGTTCCATTCGAAAAGGAACAACAAAACGTGAAAGTGCAGAAGTGTTGTTCTATTTCAAAAAGGAACAACAAAACGTGCTGCTTCATTTTGAAAAGGAACAGCAAAACGTGAACGTGCGGAAGTGTTGTCCCATTTCAAAAAGGAACAGCAAAACATGTTGTTCTATTTCGAAAAGGAATGACAAAACGTGAAAAAGGAACAACAAAATGGACAATCATAAAATGCAAACATGCAAAAACAAAATAGCTATTCACGGCATTGATGCTGAAGATATGTTACAATTTGAATGAAGCAACACCTGAAACACGAAATATAAGAGAAATCAGAAAAGAAACAACATTTTATTTAAAAAAACGGTATGTAAATAAGTAAATTAAGTTACAACAGCTATGATATTATGTAAAAAAATTGATCTCTTTGAAAAATGTTTTAGCAGCAGTGATAAGACATGAATCTTCAAATGGATTTTTTTTTTCATTTCTTCTATTATGAATCCGTTGGGTAATGAGTTAGATGAAATTCCTTTGTTTCATAAAATTTCTTTCAAAAATCACTCGTCCATAAATTGACCTTCTTTATTTTCCTAAGACCTGCAAAAAATGAATATCTACCTACAATAAAACATTAAATCATGGAGAAAGAGAGATGTGCGGGCTCCCCTAATCCAAGAATTATGAAAAAAACTAATAATTAGTTACTCTGTAGAACAAATCCACGGAGAAAATAACAAAGTAAAATTTATCTGTCACTTACGGGAGAGTAGTGGCCAATCATGCTAACCTGCAGTGGTTTAATCACAACTTCTTTATTTTTCATCGAAATTGAGTGATTCCAAAGCCAAATGAAAGATAATTCAAAGGTGTATTTCCAATAGAAACAGGTTTTAAAAATTCAATGATATGATATGTCAATTTTAGTTATAACAACCTGCATAATAGAGTCATTTTCGATTACCCGGCTTAGACCAACAGTTGATATTTCAAGCGTAACTTTTTCGTTTGGTGTCAAATTCAAATGATTAAAATTGTAAATGAAATTATATTCATTTATTTATCTCCAATAGAAACAAGTTTTTAAGACAAGAAGAATTGATCAGTCAAATACTGTAAGGAACAGCTGGAAAAACAGAGTTTTAAGGGTGCTGATTTACGATAGACAATCGGTATTTTGATCATAACTTCCCCATACGATATCGAAAATGAGTGATTCCAATTGAATTATAAACTAGATTCATAGGGGAATCTACCATAGAAACAAGTTTTAAAAATTCATTCATTCAGGTCTCCACAAACTGACTGTCCCAACTTTGTTCCTAAGCTGCCCACTAGACACCCTGTCAATGTTTTGTTTCTAACTTTTTCATTTCAAATCCAAATTGAATGATTAAAATTGGGTTTGAAAGTAGACATCAAGGGCTACTTAGGGTATAAATATGTTTTAAAAATATTCCCTATTGGTCCCTCAAAACATGACTGTCCCAACTGTTTTTGCAGAAATTTCATCAAGCCCACAAGCCAAAAAAAAATGATATTGAAGCATTTTTTCAAATTGGTGAAAAAAGTGAATATGAGTGTTTTTAGAACTATTATTTCCATTATAAGTCATCTACATACACAAATGAATTAAAAAATTATCACCAATGTTGATTTGCATAGCATGTTGCAACAAAAAACAACTAGTTTTACATAAAAAAACAAAATGCATTTATTTATTCCCTTATTTATTTTATTTTCTACACTAAACTATTTTGATTTGAAAAATGAATATGACTACATATATGAGTACTTCCAGTGGAACCATTTTCGAAATAAGGCTTCACGTATACACATACCCAAATTTGAAAAATGCATATTAATGAAAATTAGGGTATGAGAAGCCAACTTCCCTTGAAAAATGGTATCCAAAATTGTTGAAGCATAGAGTGATGTTTCAAACAAATGATGGAGTGAAACCAATCTTCAATGTATCCGTTACTTTCTTGATTTCTCATATCCATCAGATCATGAAGTTCTTGAGCTTTTAAAATAGCTTGTTGATACATACTATAAGAAACTCATTTCTTCCATAGCTTCTACAATTTTTATTTCTGATCTCATTGTAGTTTTCTCTAATTGGCCATTTGGGGATAGAATGGGTGGTAAGGTGGTAAATTTTGGCAATTCAACATTGTAAGCATGTTGTACTGGTTTATTGTGGTGAGGGTGTGGAATTAGTTGAGCAGGAAAATGTGTAAGGAATGGAGCATTGTGATGATGTGATTGGTTGGGTTGAGTGGATAAATTTGATATGAAAGCAGGATGTTGTGGAAGAGTTGGTGAAGAATATGGAGAATGTGCTTGTGCTACAAGATGAGGGAGAGTAGTCATGCAATCATAAGGTGAACCATGCCAAACTTGTAGATAAAATTGTTGGTTATATTGAAATTGACATGGCTACCCTAGAACATGAGTATTCCATAATGGATTATGCAAGTAAGAGAATGGAGAAGAAGTGTTTTGAATGATACCTGTAGGCCATGATTTCCATGGTTTTGACCTTGTTGCAGCTTCCTCATCTCTTTGATATGCTACTTCCATCCTAGATAAGGAAGAGCGAGTATCTATGAGATGCTCCTTTCGGTCATGAGGGTAAAACACTTCATCCAATTCTTGATTTTTCTGAACCCGTAAAGCATTCAATTTTGAACTTAGAGAGGTAATAAAATCAACTTTAAAATGTTCAAGTAAATCATTCATTTCAGCTCTTATGTCTCCTATTCTTGTAGCAGATTTGGAAAAGAAAGAACAAACATCTCTAGAATTCTTACCAACCTTGGAGATTCCTCTTGAATTCCTTATGCACAATTCACAAACATCATCATATGACAACTGAAAAACATCACCTTTTCCTATCAAATTTAAGATTTCTAAAAATTCATCTTTGATTCCTTTAAGTAGGAGTGTTTTTAGATCTCTTTCTCCAAATGCTTATGCTTTGATTTTCGAAGGTTGTAATGAAATCGATTTACAGAGTCCTCCAAGCTTTCATCTTCCCCTTGTATCATATTGAAAATATCTTCATTGGATTTGCAATAGTCTTGGTACTTCTTCAAGAATATGTTCTTCATGTCCTCCCATGTTTGGATGCAGTTCCCACCTAGGCTCTGAACCATCGGAAAGTTGTTCCTTTTAGAGTAAGAGGAAACACTTTCAATCTTTGATCATTAGTGTAATAATCATATCCTCTATAAAGTATTTCGAACTCAAATAAGAATGTATCTGGATCTTCATTTGTCAAACCATGAAAATTTGTTAAAGATGGGGGAATTATGTGCATTTGTGTCACTCCTCCTAGATCTTTGATAGGAAATTCAAAAGTAGAAATGTGAGCCATTTCTTACCATAATAGAATATGTTCTTCATGTGTTTATTTAAGGCTCCTTCTTCAAATGTTCCTGTCAATTGGTTAGTGAAATGGGTGGTGCTTACACCACCACTTGAGAAAAATCATGAGATTTGTTTTTCAAAATTTCTATTTTTTTTCTAGTCATTCACACAAAAATTCAAACATTTACCCTAAGTTCTTTAACAATTCTGTTGGAAAGTGGGCGGGGGAGCAGGGCTTCTACATGCTCCGTATGCAGGTTCTTACCTTTCGTTTTTAATACTCAATTCTTTCCTAATAGTTCTTCATCAGATGCACACTACTCTTTTAAAAATGGCTACACTCTCCCCGGCAACGACGCCAAAATGTCGAGCGATAAAAAGGGTCTTTTTAACTCCTAATTACCTTCACATTAATTGTCAACCCAGGGACGAATTTTTGTTTCAAGAGTGTACTCAGTCTGAGGCGGATATTTACTCAAGAGTAACATTATGAAAGATGTAGTACAGTGCTCAAAATACAAGAGTAAATGGATGCTCAAAATGAGATCTACTTACAACAAAGCACTTTAAGACTTAAATCATGCATTCAGAAAACTATAGCAAATTATCAGTCAAGGGTACAGTAACAGTTTCTCATCCCTTTGTAAACTGATGTAGCTAAAGATAATCAAGGAGTAGATCATCAATCTGGGAACTAGACAACAAATGTCAATGCCCACTACAGTTTCAGATCATTCTTCACACCAAAGCAAAGATAATGCGAATAACAGGAAATGGAACAGCAGCTAGGAAATGTAACAACAACTGAATTGAACAAGCAACAACACCTTAGTATACAAGAATAAATGTAACAATCGTGTTCTACATGAATCAGATAACAACCTCTACTCTAAGAATAAATCAGACAGCACACGGAAATAGAATGGCAACTAATTAGAAATGAAATATAGAACAGTGCTTAGAGCCTACAGTGTTGAAATAAATAATACACACATCATACATAGATATTAAGAAAAACATTAATCTGAGTCTGATACCACAAGTATTAATCCTGGTTAGAAAAGGTAACGATTACAATTCATAATGGAACCACAATGTCAATTGAACAACAATCGTATGAAGTATAAACCATAGACAAATACAGTAATACCAGCTTAAGAAGGTTACAACTTGATTACTCTGCAATTAAACAGCAATAGCGTTATGTAGAGAACAACAATGTTACATTAACGACTTTAAAGGAATAGCAATACGTTATAAGATCAGAATGCACATTATGAATTTCTTGTTGCAGAGAACGATATATGAAATATAACAGAGCTGCAATATAAGATAAAAAAACACACCAGATTACTGATTCAAGCTGATAATACAAACCACGCATAAACCAAAAAGATAATATATAGCAGCAACAGCGTACTCCACCAGAGGTTGGGTCCTTAGCTTCCAGTGGATGTTGTTGGGTTACTTCAGATGAACAGAATGAACAGCAACTCCCAAATCATGTATTAATCATCAAATTGTGAAATCATTACAACAGCAAAAGCTCTGAGAATTACAACATGAAACAACCTCATTCTCCTCCTATTCTATCATGAATCCTTACTTCTAAATCTCTAATTCAAATCATAATTCTGAATCCTTAAGTCTCCATCTCTAAATTCATCATCCCTCTCCAAATTAATCATCCCCTTCTCTGATCTTTGTTCTCATTTAAATAAAGAGAGAGCAGAGAGTAGTTACAATAGAGATAATTACAACATGATTCTATTACAAAATTGGATTGTTTCCAACCAATTGATCAACAAGAAGATATATTTCCATCCATCTTTCAACAAGAGCAAGGCGAATTTGGTCTTTGCAGCTGAGATTTGGAGGACGGACGCAACAACAAATCTGAGAAAATCGTGCTCAAAGAACCCTATGTTTCTCTCAGTACAAGCCGAATTTGGGCAAACCATTCTTTAGAAAAGTTAATTGGGTCCGTTCTGGACAAAACCCATGTTTCAGATTTTCTAGATTCGTCTTCATTTGCTCAGAATCTCAACTGCAAAACCGTCGCTTCTTATTCCAGCGAATTTCTGAGTTTGCACATTTAATGGTCAAATCTTCAATTTAGAAATTATCTTGGAGGTTAAAAATGGTGAATAATGTTACAACTAATTTATTGAAACTATCATTGATAAAATCATTCATAATCATCAATTTATTACAAATAAACGAAGATAAATAATATTCATCCATAAGAGCATAAATCATTTATAAAATGGATTTAAATGATAAATTATAACAAATGATATAATTGGGAAGAGTAAAAATGGATGAAATAAGTGTTACAAAGTGATCGTATTCATGGCCCAACAAAAACTAATATGCAAAACTGCACAATCCTCACGGATAAATCCTTTACCACATGCATGAGTTTTCTCCATGAGAAAACACATGCAAATAATAGTACATTGTCCTTCAACATTTATCTCAACTGGGTCTTTCTCAAAATAGACATGCATGAGTTTCTAATGAAGGAATCTTTAGTTAACTAGAGTAGCACTAGTTGAGTGCATTAATGCATCAACTGACTGTTAACTCACTATTAGTCCCTCAAACAATTTGGAACTAATTTAACTGGACTTAACTCAGTAAACTGAGTTAATTAATTACAACTCAAATATAACTCAATCTTATCTCCTTAATTTAAGGGATAACTCTTGTATGAATTTAGAAAGACTTCTAACTTGAATTTTTCCAACTAATCAATTTAAAATAAATTAATAATTATTTCGAAGTAGTTGTTAATTCTAAATTCGATTTTAATTCAAAATTTAATTCAAGGACAAATTAAATTGGAATATTCTTGTTGCCATATTTTAACACAAATATAGCGAACCAATTTCCAACCAAATCGCTTCACCTTTTTCTTCATATTTTTAACATATGCTCGCTTAGAACCTCTGGAACAAGGTATGGAAATCCATGGGAAAATCACAGGGAGTAGATTTTCAATCTGAGGTAATTTGGTGAATTCTCCTTTACATGTATGCAAAATGTGAGAGAATGGAGTTTGTGCATGATGTGTTTGATAAAATATCAGAGATAGACATGGTTTGTTGGATAGAACTAATTGATGGATATTCAATGAATGGCTCTACAAAGGAGATCCTTAATCTTTTGAAGATATGAAACACTCTAGCATAAGCAAAAACCATATCACTTTAATTTATGTAGAAAGTTTTACATTGCACCATATCCATAATCACCACAAGCTAAATTCTCTATTAATGGAGGGATAAGTGATACTCTAAGCTCTGACATTAAGTTCAAATTCCATTGAGTAAATTGGTTGTTCCACAAGACGTGATTAATCATATCTTACACAAATGATTGGTTTCACATTTGCAATTTCGTATGTTCTTCTCTTGTTCAAATATCTCACCGTAAAACACCACTTGGGTACATTATAAAAAGTGCATATAGTGCATAACTAAGGAAACTATAGAACTGTTGTGTGTAGTCAATTAAATAACTAGAATCTTTGAGCATTTCCATTTGCTCAAAAATTTGATCAATTTTATTTTTCATTTGGGTATATGCTTCTTTATTGGCACACTTTCACGATTTTCAATAGTATGTATGGTTAGTTTGAATGAACACATAAATATGGTAAACTAAAGGGCTAATTGATACTCTAAGCTTTGACATTGAGTTCAAATGCGATTTACAAAATTAGTTGTTCCACAAAACAAATTAATTGTATCATACACAAATGATTCACATTTACAATTTCACACGTCATGTTTTTTTTTCCAAATATCTCACTGTAAAATACCACTTGGACACATTCTAAAAAATTCATACATTACATAAGTAAGGATACTACAGAACTATTGTGTGTAATCAATTAAATAACTAGAATGTTGAACATTTCCATTTTCTCATAAATTTGGTCATTCTTTTTTCATTTGGGTATATGCTTCTTTATTGGCACACTTCTTATTATTTACCATAATATATATGGTTCATTTGAATGAGCATATAAATATGGTAAGATAAACTTTTCTTTTTGGGTTTCGCAGTTCCCGCTTTTGATTTGTTGGAACCCTCACAATAGTCTCGTTCACACAACTACAATAACGACATCCATGAAATTTATTAATTTGTGTACTCTATAAACATCGATTTATTCAATTTTTTTCTAAACATTTGATTGATACATGATTGCATCACTACACATACAAAGGGATCCACGATCTTGGGCTTTCCATTCATGGATTCCCAGTAGTTAGAAGAGACATCTGGCCAATGAAATGCAAATAATATTTTCTTACCACTCTTTTGACTTCTACCCATTGCCATAGACAATGGGTAAGAATGCTGAATTTTATTGTTGCCACACTCTCACTGGTTGCTAGAATGATTCATAGTTTTTGAGATGAATTAGTATCCCTTCCAGGTTCATCAAGTTGATAATTAGTCAAGGGCATCTAATTAATGGTTCTACACTAAAACTGTTGGAATTATGGCTAATATGTTGTCCTTGATGACAAACTGCATGTCCAATATGTCCTTGATTTCAACATCATTATAATATGATGATTATAGAACTGCTACAGATGACATGAATATTGGTACAAGTATTGAAAAAATGAAGTAAATTGGAAGCCTTGTCACATGTTTGATTTAAGAAAGGATGAAAATATATATTTGAAAAAGTATATGTGAACTTTGTGAAGAAAAGTCACATACATATTCAGGTTCAATAAACAAGAGTTGCATGTGCAATCATAACCATTGAAAATAGAAAACCATGAGATTTTCCCATGGTAATCTCCCACACTATTGCATCGACAACGTCTAATTGATCTCATCAAAAATTTCCACAACATTACCTAAGGATTATCCTATGCTATTGGCAAGGCAAATGGTTGTAAAAGGAGAAGGAGATCAAGGAGTTGTGTGTGCATTTGATAGATTATTCATGTGTGATTTGGTCTGGAACATGTGAGCACTAGGGAGGAAGGAGATGGCACAAATCTGAAAGATCTAATAGTGTTGAGATATATTTTGGTAAAAATCACATAAAGAAACTATAAGTTGACACGATTCAAACTAACTAGTGTGGTTCATATTCAGGAAAAGATGAAGAACATATCATGGCATTAGATTAAATAGATGAAGAGAGATGTTTTCTGGCCGTTAGAATATAATAACTAGTTTTGACTAAAGAATATCATTAATTAATAAATATATTTTTTAATTAAAATAAAGTAATAGATGGAAATTAGCTGTAAATAAAAACTTAAATTAATTTTATTATTATTATTATTATTATTTTAATCAAAATGAAGGTCAGTAACAATAAGGTATGTTGGGATGGGGTCCCCTGAGTTAGTTTTGGGGTTAAGATAACCCAAGTTTTGATACAATTTTGTAACTAATGTAAAGTCTCCGCGATTTGTGGATGCAAAGCGCGTAGATGATTAGGAGTCAAAGCGGTTTAGCCCCTTGTGTTATGTAAAGTATGAGTCGCTTTTGAGATCCACCCATGGTCCGCAGACCATGGGATTGTATGATAAAGGCTATAAATAGGCATGTATTAGAGAGTCTAAGGCATGTTTTAGATAGATTGATGCAATGGGTCAATAGAATAGAAGTGATAACGAAGAGAAGTGGGTCGGGTAGGGGAAGGAAGGCTCTACATCTCAGTGCGCAAAGGCCTAGGTAGAGTCCACAACTAAGTGAGCAGACCCCTGTAGCTGAGTGAGCAGGGTAGTTTTGAGTATGTAAATCTGAATTGAATATCAATAAAGACAGTTACCAAATAATTCATGTTTATATATGTTTTATATCTGTTTCTGCTAATGATATATGCCACCTATGAATAATGTGATTTATGGAATATTGATTGAATATTGCATGAATCTGTTGAATAATTGTTAAATGATATACACAAGCACATTTATGTAATTTCGCGAAGCCTCTGATGAATTCTCAAATGCTTACTAATAACTTAAGTAAATCTGCGTGAGCCCTAATTTAAGACTACTTTCTGATGCATGTAAGCAGATAGATTAACTGTTAAAGGTACGCAAAGACTAGTCATAAACCTTCGCGAAGGTCTAAAGACCATCTAGACAGAGTTGCAACAATGAGCCCTAAGAGTGTATAGATCTGCGCGATGGCAAATCTGATGCGATAAAAGACATCACACTAGTCTTTGGATGCAGAAACTTGGTTCTATCATCCCCCCATGTTGCTTCGGGTGAGACTATAGCCTGTGCTATGCAGGTCGTTACTAAAAGGGCCATTAGTGTAGGGATTTATTGGTTGGCACAACTAACTCTGAACCTGGGTCAAGGCCCCCTAAGACAACAAATGGTTCCATTGTTGGGACCGGGATCTGCTTGAAAGAGATGTGTGATGTCGCATCACTGGAATTGGACCAAGAAAGAAATTGAAAAGTGGTTTAATTGGAAGATTCATGAGTTCGCGGTGCAAGAAAATAGGAATCCATGCATGTCGAAGGAAGAGTGGTTGAACATGTATCTGTATACAGAGATACACGAGATCTTCTTCTGCACTTTTCCCATTGAATTGTACGAATGGTTAGCTAAATTGATAGAGAACCAAGGAAGGTGGAAGCTTAATAATTCTATAATGTGGACTCTTGAATTAGTGAGATGATTAGAAGCTTCTGAAAATAAGATTGCGTGGGTTGTTGATCATTGGCTCGATCGGATTTTGGGAGGATTTGTTACAAAATTTGTAGTTGATACCTTAGTCAACTATAGTGAAGTGAAGCGGAAACTTTTCAAGGGACCGCTAGGTAAGTATTTAAGATCATTGAATACTTGGATTAAAATGTTGTTGTGTGAAAAATGGGTGATTCCATTACCTTTATGTTTAGAGCTACACGAAGTGGACGACTCTTTAGAAATAATCAAGGATCAAGACCAGAGTATAGTCCCTTGATATGACCTCCTTTAATTGACGATGAAGGGGTGGAACGGACTCCACCACGAAGCATTGTTCAACTAATCACTCAGGGGATTCCTCGAGTAAATCATTCGTCCACTCCACCTCCACCTCCACCTCCACCTCCACCTCCACCACCACCATCCAACATGGCAAATATGATGAAGCTGCCGAATTTCAAAGGCATAGGGAGTGAAGATACAGAGAAATTTTGGTTTGTTGCGAATGTTGTGTGGACAATGCAACAGATTACTGACGACAATATAAAGAAGGCACAATTAGTTACCGCTCTACAAGATCGCAGGATGAGTTTAGTAAGCCTAAGTCTGACTTGAAATTAGTAGTTATATTTAAGGAAATCATGATGAGGGTTGATGAGACATCGTGGGAATTAGATCAAAGGTTGAAGCATCAACATTGAGAAGCTAACATGCAGTTCATAGATGGTCAGCATTGCGAGTGGTTTATAGCTTCACTTCTGCCCCACCTGAGAATTTCTCTGTTGCAACAGAAGATAGGAATGTAGGTAGAAGCCTTGGAAATAACGATGAGGTTGCATGAAACACCTATTAAGGATGTGACCTTGGATGTACAACATATCCTGTACATATCCACTCTCAGTTACAGAGCCTCTGCTTAGAATTGCACAGCTTGAAGAAAGACAAGGAGACTAAACCAGAGATGTGCATGGAAGTCTAGTGTCTAAAGTGCAAGAGCCAGGGGCATGATAAAGACCATTGTCCCGTATTCATGAATTATATTACAGGAGGGGGACCAATTCCCCTCAAGCCAGAAGCCCTAGCAGAGCCGTGCATGGGGGCTGCGCTATGGTGCATTATTTGTCAAGTTTCTAGACAACATGTGACGAATAATTTCCATTTGCTTCAAAAGTTCATCCAAACCCCTCAATAGTTTTTTTGTAACTTCTGAAAATTTGTGAGCCATAATGAGCGCCAATCCTGGAGCTATGAGCTGATGATGGAAAGAACACCTACATACCGGATGCAAGAAGAAACTCGGCCTCTAAGATTAGGGAGTTTGGGGTTGGGGGGGGGGGGGGGGGGGGAGGGCGCAGAGGTATTAGGATGAGGGCGAGGCCGAGGAGGAGGAGGGCCTGGTAGAGGTCATGGTCAGGTCATCTGATACAACTGCGGAATGCCAGGGCACCGCATATGCGAATGCTAGAATCATACACACCCGTCATGTCAATACTATGCCAGTTTGACCATACCATAAAAGAATTCTCAGTGATGATAGCTAAAATGTAAGAGAAGAAAGCATAGCCTCAGTAGCCTATGCAGAACTTACAAATCATGAGAGTTTAGCCCCATGAGGAAGATCAAAATGTGAATATAGTGCTTAGAAGTGGAATAATGACTGGCGATGATAAAGGTAAACAACCTAAAGAGGATGGATGGGTCCGAAAGGTCCAAGAGAAGGAAGTGGATTTTGATCTAAATCGTGTGAAGGAAACATTTATGGAGGCAAAGAAAAGCTTTGCTGAGGCATCCATCTCAGGAACTCAGGACAAGGTGCATAAACCAACGCGCCTACAAAGGTTGATCCCTCTGTTCTTACTACATTTTTAGAGACCTACATAAAGCTTCTACGCGATAGAAAAGTTGTGGAAGGCTTGCAGGAATTAATAAAAAGATGTGACAGCAAAGAGAAGGTCCCTAATGGACACCGGGTGGTCAGAAAATTTGGAAAACATAAGGCAATAATAGGGTGCAAGATTAGATAGGTGATTATGAGATGGACTAGGTCATCTTGGACCTGGGGTCTGATGCAAACATTTTGCCAAAACAAACATGAGAAAGAATGGGGAGACCTGCGCTGCAGTGGTCTCTAATTCAGCTCAGAATGGAAAACCAACATAAAATCATCCTTATGGCACGATATATAAGCTGTGAGTGCAATGGCCAACTTTGAGGTAATAGAGATCGTTGATGACAGTAATACATACCCTACGCTCCTAGGAATTGACTAGGCCATTGATATGAATGGGGTCATCAATTTGAAAAAAAAGACAATGTCGTTTGTAAAGAAATCGCTTCAGGTTGTAGTATGATTGGACCCTGTAGAAGGGGTGCTACATACTGAACCAATCCGCGACTGAAGAAAGCAATGATGAACTAGATCAAATTGATAAAATAATAGCGCGACACTAGGACTGGATCAATCCAATGACATATGGATGGATTGCATGGGATTGGGAGAGTTCCTGCACCTATGATTCAGATGAAGAGTTGGAGCATTGGCAGAATTGTTTGCATGAAGTATCCACAATGCAATGCAATGCAATATGATGACGAATTCGCTTCATTGTGTTTCATCGGAGCTAAGGAAATTACCCTATTATGATGGTTTAACTGACGTGGATAATTTTTTGGATGCATTTGAGTGTGAAGTCCTTGAGGATCAACGCTTCCAAACATTAGATTTCGCACTATGCGCTATGCCTGCACGATGGTTGGGTATGCACAAGGATATCTTTGATGGATGGTGGGATTACAGAAAGAATGATGAGACCTAGCCAAATGGACCAAGTATGGGGGATAGAACTGCAACCAAAATGGGTGCACATATTTTTCCATACTTTAGATACAATTCCCATGAACTGGTATTTGGAAACAGAGCTCTGTCATGACACTGCAGAGTGGGATATATTGAGGAAATGGCTTCGCCATCATTGATGAAGCTCTACAAGAGATTAACGCAATTATCTTCAGAATGTTGCAAGAACCTATGGAATGGATCCAACCAGACTGGAGCACCTAGTTGCGCCATGAGCTGGAATGCTATAATGTGACCTGAAGAGGAGGATGAAGATCCGAGAAACATTAATATTCCAGAGGAAGAATGGCATCGCAAAGTCGAGGGCCCACAAATAAACAACCTGTACATCACCACGCCGTTGAAGGAAAATATAGTAAATAGTGGTACTAAAGCAGAACCAAAGTTTAGAAAGATTTGAGATTATTGGGACGACGCAATTGTGGATAAAGTTGTTGAGTTACTCTACGAATACCAGGATCTATTTCCTACCAAGTTTTTGGATTTGAAGGGAATAATTGGTGATTTGGGCGTTATGAAGATCACTATGAAGCTGGACGAGAAGCCTAATAGACAAAGGTTGTATCACCTTAATCCTAAATACAAGGAAAAGGTTCACCTAGAGCTGGATAAGATGTTGGAAGTATGCTTCATAGAACCGGTTGAGGAATATGATTGGGTGAGCCCGATGGTGGTTCAAGAGAAGAAGCAGAAGGGCGAGATAAGTATTTTCATAGATATGTGGAAGCTTAATGATGCATGTGTCCATGAACCATTCCCAACATCGTTTACAGATGAAGTGTGAGACAATATTGAAGGGCAGGAAGCCTACTCTTTCACTGTCAGGTTCTCTAGATATCATCAGATTAAGATCGCACTTGAGGATAGGAGAAAAAAGACCTTCCCGATGGAGTGGTGTTGTTTTCAGTACACTGTGATGCTATTTGGACTCAAGAATGTGCCTGTGATATTTTCTCACATAATCATTGCATCGTTCAAGGAGTTCATTCATAAATTCCTGAAAGTGTACTTTGATGATTGGATGGTGTTAGGATTAGTAAAGTGCCATGTAGCAAACTTGCCACTGATGTTATACATGTCGAAGAAGTTAGATCACACTAAACTTGAAGAAATGTATATTTTGCATTCCCTTTGGAATCTTGTTGGGTCACGTGGTGTGCAAGCAAGGGTTGATGGTGGACCCTACAAAGATTACGGTGATAGTGAATCTAGAGGCCTTGATGAATGTTAAGCAGATGCGTGCGACGGTAGGACATACGGGATATTACAAAAAAGTTATGAAATCATATGCTCAAATTACCGCTCCTATGGAGAAACTACTTAAGAAGGATGCAACATTTTGTTGGGACAAAGAATGTCAGCATAACTTAGATGTATTGAAAGAAAATATGGTCACCATGCCAATCTTAGTATTCCTTAATTGGAAAAATGAGTTTCACGTACATGTGGATGCCTCTTGCATTGCGTTGGGTGCAGTGTTAACGCAAGTCGCTGAAGGAGAAATGGACCATCTAATAGCCTTTGTGAGTAGGAAATTATCAAAGTCTGAGAAGATTTAATCAACCACTGAGCACGAAGGATTGGCCATGTTGTACACATTGTAGAAGTTTAGGCATTATCTATTAGGCAGGCATTTCAAAATGTACACAAATCATTATTCCTTGAAATACCTGGTCAATAAGCCTGTGTTTGGGGGGAGTATTTGTAGATGGTTACTACTATTCCAGGAGTATGACTTTGAGGTAATTGTGAAGCCAGAGAGGTTAAATGTGGGACCTAACCATCTGTCGCAGATAGAAATATGAGAGGAGCCTAATAATCTAGAGGAAGGGTTTCTAGATGTGCAGCTCTTTATGCTACGCGTAGCAGATAATCATTTTGCAGATATTATTCACTTCTTGACTATGGGGACGACACCAGAAGGGTATACAAGTTAGTGAAAGGAGGAACTCATAGTGGACGTGACAGATTTTTCAGTGATTGCAAGACATCTTTATAATATGGGTACAAATGAAATATTGCGAAGATATGTGCCAAATTTTGAGAGGGATAACATTCTCACTGAAGCTCATGGAGGGGCTACGGGAGGTCATTGTGTAGGAAAAGCGACTACACAGAATATTTTGTGCACAAGGCTATAGTGGCCAACGTTGCATAAGGATTCCAAGGCATATTGTAAGGCATGCGATGAATGTCAGAGAATGGGCATACCATCACGAAGGGATGAATTTCCATTATAACCTCAAGTATCTTTCCATCCATTTGAAAAATGGGTGATTGATTTTGTTGGGCTAATTCATCCCCCAGGGAAGAAAACTGGTGTGCGCTATATCATCACCGTGGCGGTATATCTAACCAGGTGGGCAAAGGCACAACCGATTAAGGATTTTATAGGGGCTACATTAGCAGAGTTTTTGTTTGAGTATGTCTTAACCAGATTTAGTAGCCTCGAAAGTGTTGATGAGTGACAAAGGTACGCACTTTCTGAATGAAATGATCAACGTGTTGACAGAAGAATTCCAAGTCTACCATCAGAAAAGTACACCGTATCACCCACAGGCTAATGGAACTGTTGAAGCGTTCAACAAGATTTTGGAGAATGCACTAACGAAGATCTGCAACGCATAGCGAAATGACTGGGATGTGCACATACCTGCCGTACTATGGGCTTATAGGACTACTTGCAAGAAGATGACAGGGAAATCGCCATTTAGATTGGTATATGGTGTAGAAGAAATAATGTCGATGGAGTATATTGTGCCTAGCCTACACATAGAAGCTCTCACGGGTATGGCAAATTGTGAGGCTTTGGAGGAACGACTCACGCAATTGATGGAGCTCGAAGAGGATCTATTTTTGGTAGGATTTCATCAACTAGTACAAAAGGAACATGAGAAGGAATGACACAATCGCCACATCAAGCTTCGCAAGTTCAAGGTAAATGATCTTGTCTTGTTATATGATAGTAAATTCACTAAGTTTCAAGGAAAATTCCAGATGCATTGGCTAGGGCCATATATTATCAAAGAAATTACATATGGAGGCGCGTTTTAGCTCGTGAAGCTGAATGGAGAACCTTTTTCGGGATGAGTGAATGGGAGAAAATTGAAGTTGTGTACAGGGGATCCTGCGCAATGACTATATAGTGTAGGACTATCTTAGTGCTCCAGGCAGTTGCAAGGGAGTGTGAGACTATAAACTACATTTCCAGGTTTGGAGGACTACACAGCAAGTAGGCAGTGTGGAAAATAATGAAGTTGCAACCTCGGAAGATGCGCACGGGAAGATGCACCATGGAGGGAGGTGTTGTGCAGCACAACAGAAAAATGATCAGTGGAGTCACTCATCATGACTTGACAACCAGAAGACGGTTAAGAGGAACTGGCTGGCGGCATTTAAGGCAAAAATCTTTTAAGATATTCCACCAAAACAACATTTATTATCAAAATTTAGGGGGAACGGTCATATTTGAATTCAAAACTCCTTATAAATTATGCATGCCTGTCCAACAAAGAACACTTTGTGCTCTTAGAGTTGTTGTTGAAACTCACTGTCTGTCGCCTAAGAGTCGAGCGATTTGGGAAGAATTCCTAGCGCGCACTAACATTTCTCTTGAAGCCCATGAGTTGTTTATGGAGATGATGACTGGAACCAACCCCGCTAAAGCCCTGAGTTCAAAAGTAGTTGTATCCGTTGCTCCAGGACCAAAAGTATCTAGTGTAGAAGCTACGCTTGCAGTGCCCACAACGCCAAGGTCACCAAGGCTGAAATAAACCATGGAAAAAGACAAAGAACTTGCCATGAAAGAGAAGCAACATGCAACAAAGGAAAAACAGAAAAAGTCAGTGCAGGTACGCGCTTCCCCAAGGAAGTATATCATGACACAAACATAGAAGAAAGATAAGCAGCCAATGAAAGATAAGCAGAAGGTAGTGGACTTGGAGGTGGAAGAAGGCCAGGGAATAGAAGACATTGACGCTGAAGGAGCGAGCCCATAACAAGGATCCCTGAATATATCCCTCCACGTAAGGGAAAATGAAGGTCAAGAGGGACCTGAATTCTGAAAAGTTTACCATCTCCACGCCCCTGCTACGTGAGTAGGTCTTGTTTGAACCTCCTCGGCTTGCGTGGATCCCACTATTGAAAATGGAGGATTGGGACCTCGCAGATCACGCTAAGTTCCCACACTTGGCGACGGGAAAATATATGAGGAGAGTTTATTATGAAGAGACAAGTGTTACAACGTTGGAAATGGAGGAATGGGTCCGCGGTGTCGAGAAATCAGGGTTGCTCAACTTGCTATGGGTGCCACATTACCACCGCACCCCCATTAACACAATTTGTGTGTGCCAGCTGCTCACTTTGGTGCGCGATGGGTGTTTATGGCTAGGAGGGCCTATCCCCATCATTGACATGCTAATTCACAGAATCACGCACCTGCCCTATGAAATCTTGAATTCGGCTAAGGATTTTGGTGAAAAGACGGGGGAAAAGGACCCCGCCAAAAGAAAAGAGAGATTATGGCCTCGTGAAGAATTTGTGAGGTTATTCTATCCTATCATAGACCCAACAATCCAATTAACCACCCAAATTTTAGCAAGGGAAGGTGATGAGGAAATTTTACGCAGATGAAGTTCCTGCATCCGTAGTTTCCCTAGCTGCATAGTGCATGAAAGGCGTACAATTCAATTACGCAAGATACCTCTGCCAGGAGTTCCTGGTGAATTTCCGCGAAGCCCAGGATGAGACCAAGTCATTTCATTATGTTTGGTTATTGCTATCCATTGTGTTAGTTGCATGGGAATTACTGAAGGACAACCAATTTCCTCTGCTTGAGGAATGATTTCCGGAGGAAACACAATTCGCCTCCTTATGGGCTACAAAGGATCCCACGCGAGTTACAAAAGTGAAGATATTATGGGTCCTTATGTAATCAAGTCTGTGCATGGCCATTAACTAGCATCCGAGGTTGTCACCAACCTTGTTCACGCAGTTGTTAGCCTACGCGACATTCAAGGCTGACTTCCACAGGGTGTATATCCAAGCATTGAAAGATCCACAACAGAATTGGCATGACTTGCCATATTTGGTAACGGAAATAGATGTGTAGGAGGTGGTATCGATATGGCCTACAGAGTGGCATGCCCCATCAGACTTAGCTACGGGACCAAGCACGGGTGTGGAGAGTTCTATCGCGAAGAAAAGGAATGAGGCAGCTAAGAATCTTACGCATAACCTGTCCACATAGAAAAATAAGGACGCTAGAGAGAAGGCTTGTGTTGAGAAGGAACGCGCTGATAAGGAGCAAGTGTACAAAGACCATCGCGAGTCCCAGAAACATGACAAATCACCTTCGCCGGAATCAAAGACAAAAGAGATTACAGGGAAAGGCGGTGGAGGCGAGGAATGGAAGCGCACCCCCTTCATTTTTAAAAGGTGTGACCTTGAGCAGCAAGGTGGATCATGAAAAAAATAGAAAGCCCAGAAACACAGGTTGATCCCATGGTCTTAACAGAAAGCGATCTTAATGAGATCGGCGATAAAGTCACGGACACCGCAACATAAATGTTGCATTAGTTTGAACAGCAGTACATGTAGACATTGGGAGGATTTCAAAAGGATCTTCGAGAGTTGTAGCTCCATGCAACCAAGATCCAAGAAGATGTCAAGAAAGCAAGTGGTGCACAAGGAAGTTTGGCACGGGGTAAAAGTATAGTCGGGGTAGAAGAGCTTCAAATCAAGGAACAACAAGCACTCAGTGCTATCAATGAAATCAAAGTCAATAATCAGCAGTTGTTAGTTGAAAAGATGCAGGTTCTGAAGGAGAAGGAGATGCTACAAGCACATAGTTCACGATTGGAGTCTGCGGTAGCGGAGGCATGCAAGTCAGTGCCTGCACTTCACATCCCGGAGGATGCACAACCATAAGCAAAGTCATAAAATTGGCTATTGGGGTGCATGAAGCTAAAGCAGAGGTTGGTCAAATTTAGTTTGAACTCAACATGAAGATCACTGAGTTGCAATTAAAGTTGCATCCCATGACTCCACCTAAGGTCTGGGAATAGCTCGAAGCCGCGATAAAGGAAGGAATGGCGAACTTAGATACCATAGTCACTGATTGTATGACATTATTCGAGCAAACAATGGAGTTAGTGAACAATCTGCAGGAGGATTAGAACCTACAGACATTGAACATTGAGGTCAGGGAGCTGCAGCGACAGTATGATGAAGTCAGGGTGACTGCATGCTCCATAGCACCAGCGCAACACCTTGCTAAATTGCAGGAAGGAAAGAAACAATTAACATAGGTGGAGGAAGCATAGAAAAAGGAGGCCTTGTTGAATGCCATGTTTAAGCCATGGTTGGAAGAAGCTTATCAAGTCATGATTACTATTTAGGATAAGCTTAAAGGCTTGCAGTAGACATAGCAGACGATGAGGCTAGCCATATAAGGACCAACCACGGAGAAATTAGTTGAGGAAGTCAAGCAGGCAGTGATGCAGAGTGTTGTCGAAGTTGCAGTGATCCAGATGGAGTTGGGGGATATTTGCAGTAAGATCACAGTGTTAGCCGAGTGACTCAAGGATGAGTCATGATCTTTGTGTTGGGGGCCTATTGGGA
>APFE030455980.1:0-19149 GCA_000404065.3 Pinus taeda | reverse complement strand
GGCATTTATTTAATATTATATTATATTAATTATTGTTTATTACTTATTATTAAGGGACATTACATTTATTTTGTTATTTATTACTTCATGTAACAGTCCTGGCACCCTCTACTGAACTAGTATAACCAACAAGCATCGAAAGTTTCACAACACCTGGGAAATCCCAAGGAATCTATGTCCTTTTTCCCACTTTCGGAATTAGGCATAAGCCTCCCACTTTCAGAATCAGGCATAAGCCTCCTCGGTCTGTATCCTAGTCCAAGACTGGCCCCAAGGCTCACGCCTAACTTAGACCTCATCTACCCCCAAGGCCCCAAGGCAGGCATCTGATACAATGCTCAATATCACCGGGCATCTCGCAAGGTTGGCCCACTCCCTCCACAACTCACTAAGGCGCACAACCCCAGGCATCGAAGTCCTTACACCCCTACCAGACTTCGGCATCCCAATACAATACTAGGCACCTAACCTAGAACATCAGGCACTTGGCCTCCTCAAGATGGTCCCATAGTCTTTCAAGATCTATCCATCAAGAGCTACACAAGACAAAGGAACCACTGGCATATGTAGTGTTGATTGAGTTTTTCCCCAACCCATATGGTGTTACTTATTCTCCCTCATGCATATGGGCTCACACAACTCTCAGCCCATTTGTGGAGTCTTGTCAATCATCACACCTCAACATGCAACCAATGCATTAGCTATACCATCATAGTATCATAGAAAATAATCCACATGCCAAGTCTTGCATGTCATCATGAGATCATTCATCATTGTTAATCGCAACATTATGAATGATAAAGAATTGAATGCTCATGCATGTCATCAATTTGTACGCAACTATCACATGCTTCACCTCATGAAATACCATCATAAGTTATAACATCAACATATTTGCATTAAATACATATCATGACTTCACATAATAAATGAACCACATGTCAATAAACCTCATATTATAGCATCATAATTCCTATGCCATGTTATGCATATCATATCCATCATGAGTATTCAACATTAAATACCTATCATCACATAGTAAATGAATATGTCAATATACCTCGACATAACATCATAATTCCTATGCATATCACCATCATCATAAGGATACATCATCACTATAAGAACCACATGTGCATCGTTATCCTCCTACAATTATATCACGAAACCTCATGTAACATTATACTCAACATCATAACATTTAATTAAACTAACTGAAATCATAGTGTAAATTTAGATGTATCATAAAGTTTAAACAATAAAACATGATTTAGATGCTCCATAAAAGTATCTTTCTTAGCTAAGTAAGCACTCCTAATTAGTCAAAGGCTGATATTAATTTGTCATATATAGCGCTAGAGTCTTGCTGATTGGAATGCATAATTTATAAGCAATCTCTTAGACACGCATTCAAATTTACCACAACTTGTACAACTTACACACCCTGTCCTTGTTCAAAAATTCAGTGACTGGTCATCTTCAAGCAAGATGCACCTAGAGTTCTCATGCTATGAATTGGGAAGGTGATAACCTCTAGCGCACAACTAATCCACATTCTGGAATAATTTCCTACTTTTGCAGTCATTTGTTAGACATTGATAATTTTTTCTTAACTTATCTTTATCCATCTATATCATGTGTGTATAAGAAATCCATAGTATTTCTTCATGTCATAACTCAACGGGATCTCACCCCTAAGACAATGTATACTGTAAAGTCAAATCACTACACATGAGGAGTCCCTTGTCCTGACAATAAAGAGATCTCATAACATGTTTAGACATAAACTTAAAACTAGCATTTGCACCACATGCTGCAAAGGAAACGCTGTAAGACATAAATATAAGAAAACAATTGGCATACATAAATATAAGAAAAAAAATGACACTAATGATTTCAGTTTTAGTGAACCCTTCAATCATTTCTCCCTTTGCAATCCGTTGACCATACCACACATTTCTTCCCTTCATCAGTGTAACATATGTATCATCAGTGTTATATAGATCATTTCTGACGTGCAGTGAGAAAAATAGATAGACTTGCTTGTAGCACTCTCATTTGTCAAAGCCGCAACCACACCTGTACAGGAACTAAAAAGTATTAACATAGTTTGAACATGAACACGGAAACACTAATTCATCATTATTTAATGGCTTAATAGAGAATTACAAACAGGAAATAAGCAGACGGTTTTATCTCGGTAAATTTGTCAAGAAATTCATGTTTGATAACATCCACGAGAATTTCACAACACCAAATCATGCATGTGTTAATTGTGAAACTCCAAACTCATGCATTTTCTGCCTGCAAAATGTTTTGAGCCAATACAAATATGATGTATGCCATGATATGGAACCTCTCCATAGTATCATAATATGCCATCTTGTGCAGATTCTCTTTGCTGACACGTTTGAAAACATTGATCTTAATCTCCGCAAAATTATTTGACACAAGTAGTGCCAACAAGGCATTGTTGTGCGATATGATTGTCGCTGATAGAGTAATTGCTTAGGCTAAAATAACGGAGGATGAATGCAACAACAATTATCATTTGGTCCATAATGAAACATGCAGTCTCAAATGCCATAGATTCTTTAGAGCTACTTGCAACTCCCTCTACTAAATTGAATAACACTTGAAGCACATCCCCTCCAAATGACTGGCAGAGTTTATCAAATATCTCTATTACATGAAACACCACATAGAGTTTGATAGTGCCTTGTCCTATGATAAAATGGTAGATGAGACTAATATCTGTTACTTGGAGAAGTGCCACTCCACAAATCAATATGACTAAGCATCCTATGTCATAAAGCTCATCAGCACACAGTCTCTAGAACTAACCATCAAGCATCTCCATGTGAATGCCAGTGTCTTTGCTGGCATGATAGTCAATAATGATAGAAAGGAATCAAGACACACAAAGAATACTACATCAATAAGTAATTCACACCTCCAGGGAACATGGAACATTGTATTGTAAGCCCTCTATCTCTTTTTATCATTTCCAAATGATGTTGTGCTTCGCAGAGAACTGCCTCCATATATTTCACTAAAATGGCCTTGTCCTCTGATAAAATGGTAGAGGAGACTAATATCTGTTACTTGGAGAAGCGCCACTCCACAAATCAATATGACTAAGCATCCAAAGCAATTCATAGAATGCTTCCACGACTGATACAACCTATATTATCAAAAACAAAAAGTAGCCATTCATGTTTTTGCAATATGGAATTTGATACTTTAGAGCTACTTGCCACTCCCTCTGCTGAATTGAATAACACTTGAAGCACATCCCCACCAAATGACGAGAAGAGTTTATCAAATATCTCTAGTACATTAAACACCACATAAATTTTGACAGTGCCTTGTCCTCTGATAAAATGGTAGATGAGACTAATATCTATTACTTGGAGATGTGCCACTCAACAAATCAATATGACTAAGCATCCTATGTCAAAAAGCTCATCAACACACGACGTCTAGAATTGACTGTCAAGCATCTCCATGTGAATGCCAGTATCTTTGTTGGCATGATAGTCAATAATGATAGAAAGGAATCAAGGCACACAAAAAATCCTACATCAATAAGAAATTCACATCTTCAGGGATCATGGAACATTGTACTTTAAACCCTCTGTCTATTTTTATCATTTCCAACTGATGTTGTGCTTCGCAGAGAACTACCTCCATATATTTCACTAAAACAATATTGGAATGGGACATCCCAACATATGTAGGATATTTGGCGCTGTGAGAAATCACATGTTCTCAATCCACCAGTACTTAGGGATCTCCGAAACTGACCCTTCCCCTCTTTGAATCCTTGTCAGGTTGTTGCTGCTGTTCTGATCAACAACTTGGAGAAGCGGCCTCATTCAATTTCTGATCTTCTGCTATTTCATTCTCAACTATGCATTTCATGCAATAGTTGGCCTTCACATTCAAACTATCATTCAGACTCCACTGCCTCAACTTAGGAGGAGAACCCCAATTGTTGCACATATTTGAAATGTATTCCAGATCTGTTGGCGTATTCACGACGACCGATCTATGTGCCCCTAGTAAAGAAACCAAAACCCTGTCCTCTGGGTCGACCGACTCCACTTGATCAATACCCATAACTCCATTTGCATGTGCATCCATATATGTTGCTTCCTGGAAAATCAAAGAATCTTCCGTTTTTGTATGGTCTCTCTCATTATTTAGGGCAATTGGATTATCTTTCTTGGTGTTATTATTACTATCATCTTCTAGCAATAGCAAAACATAGTTCTCTGCATGGAATTGAATAACATCGTGCCCCGCTTCAGTTTGCTTTGAAAACCCTGATTCAGATTGTTCCACGACGGCTTCCTTCAAGAATCCGAAATCTGGAACAGTGGAGGGCACGAAAGGCTGATGAGATGCGGTAGC
This sequence comes from Pinus taeda, assembly GCA_000404065.3. Lineage (NCBI taxonomy): Eukaryota > Viridiplantae > Streptophyta > Pinopsida > Pinales > Pinaceae > Pinus > Pinus taeda. The sequence continues at coordinate 14,733 of APFE030455980.1, read as the reverse complement.
TCCTGGTAAAGCTGAAGGAGAAGGGGTTCGTTGCCGACGACAAAGCAGCTTGGCAGCACATGAAGAGCATGGGTCGGTTCAACAGGGGAGTCTGTTTGGGCAGTATAAGTAGGTGACGTAGAAAGCTTAGGCCTGTAGTTGTACATCTCTCCGTTGCATTCTGGTATTCTTTCTCTTCTGGTAATAAACTCAGAAGGATTGATGCTCTTGTTTGTTAGGGTTCTCACTGATTATGAGTCTTTTGTCATCTGTCTTGATAAAATGATACGAGTTCTCATTTAGCGTAGGATGAGCAGTGTCTGTGGTTTCATAATTTCCAAACAGAACATTCAAGTTTGATTTGTAATGACATTATGGACTTTTATCTCGTGTCTTGCTTCATATGTGAAAAATATATTCAATTTCAAGTTAGGCCTAGCATTTCAAGTTTCTGCTAGGATAGGGAATTTTCAGGGAAGATATAACTCATTTGAATTGGCAAAACCTTTCTCTGCTCATGTAAGAAGGGGTAGCCTGAGTCTTGAATTCTAGACTTTGGTTTGCGAAGTTGGATGGTGTGATGCAACTCTTTTGATTATTTTTTTTTGTTGGTTGGTGATTCTCATCGATATTTGTTGGGTCATCAGTCTGGGTAAAGTTGAAATGAGTTCCTTTTGGTGTAGGATGGCCAATTTTTGTGGTTTCATAATGGAAAAACCCAACAGCTTATAATTGCATTAAGGCTCTGGATGAATTATTGCCTTGCTTATTCCATGAAAAACAACCATGCCTTGTTGATTTGGAGCTATCTTGAGTAGCTCGGCCAATGGTACCCATTAAACCTGTAAATATTGTGGTGCCTTTTCACGAATCATGTGGCCTTTCTAAACTACCATTTAGTATGTGTTTTTATGCCTCATTAACCATAATCATAATTATTCTCAATCACAGCAAATCGACCTTTCATTTGAAGTCCCTGTCCCTGTACTTACGAGCCAAACTTCAGGTATATGCAAAAACTTGCACATACAAGTTAAGTCACTTTGTTCATGGAGTTGACAATGTATGCCAATGTTTTGAATCTTGGTCAGCTGTGCAAGGTACATGCTATTTATTGATGGCCTGTACCTTGTCACAAGATCTGGATATTTTACTGGTGAATTTTTGGTATATGCTTAGTTTGACACATGCTCACAATGTTTGCACAATAAGTTCATTATAGTGGATATCAAATACAGAACCTAAAATAGAGAAAAATGGTACATGCTCACAATGTTTGCACAATAAGTTCACTATAGTGGATATCAACTACAGAATCTAAAATAGAGAAAAATGGTACATTATACAAAAATAAGAATGCACAATAATTTCACCAACATTATTTTGTTTAATAAGAAACACATGTTGACAACAAAAATTTGAATGCTTAGCATCCTTCCAATCATATGGCATAAATATTGAGAAAAATAAATCAACTGTTTTTAACTTTAGGTTGAAGTGTTTTCTGGTCAATGGATCTTTCCTATCGACACGGACTTACACTCACATCACAGTTCCCAGATTTTCAAATTAGTGTAGCAAGTTTACATCTGTATATAATTTATGATTTGATAAATATCTGTTGAAGCAAAAATTATACATCAATTTAAATTGATATTTAAAGACGGATACTATCAAATTTTGTTTATCAGAACATTGAAGATAACATGTCACTTTGAATCGATTGTAATTGTGCCAAATGCACATGGGTTTAAAGATTTTAGCATACTGCATGTGTGCTCAGTATGCCCTCAAAGTTAAAATTATTCACATGGGCAATTAAGATCTATTAAATTTCTAGTGAGAGGGAATTCAATGCTGAAACTGGTAAGCCTTGATGGTTAGGACTGCATCTTCAGGAAACATTATTAATTTTTCCAATTGACAAAACAAGTTTTCTCTAGTGTCAATATATGCAAAAGTGTATGCAATTGATCTATTGGTGATATATTTGTCAGATTTGTGAGGGCCTCATTTGCATTTCATACAATTGTAGTAGAATGCAACTTTAATGTGGGATGTAGAAACTTTAGCTTTATCATTTAAGTTGTTTTTATGTGTATTGATCAAGTTTCCACTGGTCAGGATATGCATGTTGTTTAGGTTAAATTTGGCCACGGGCATGCATGTTTTCAACATGGTGGTAAGATGCATTATTTTGGCATATTGCATGCATATCCAATGCCAGAGCAAGAGTTACTGTGCATTCTGAAACTGTTGTGTAGTGTAGACTTCACCTTTGTGGAGCATTGAAGGCATGTCAATGGGCCTGGGATCTTTTAGATTTTGAATGAATGCTTACAAGAAGCAATCTATTTTAGTTTGTTGTTAGTGGTGTTTAAAAGTTGTACACTTAGTATTTCGTAATCATTTGGGGACTTCCAAAACTATCTCAAAATTTTGAACACTACATTGTGGTTTATGCAATTGAATTAATAATTATTAAATCGTATGTTGTTCCATGGCTATTCTTTTGTAAATTTGAACTGGATATGCTCTATTATACTTCTTAAGCATTTAATAACTTGAGGTGTAATGACATTTGTAATGTTCAATATCTGTGGAATACCTGCACATCCCTTATTCAAGCTTTTTTTTGAGTTGACTCACGTAAAACACTACCTTTTATATGTATCTTTCACCCAAAAGATCTTGAAGCAGATGGGATGCTTGAAATGATTGTAAGTATTGGACTGGGAGAATATTTGGGCAGAATCTACAAAAGGCTACGATTTCTCTCCAATGATGGTGCTCATTTCCCCAAACATTATGGTGTGTAAATTGTACAAGGTCCAGATCCGATTAAAGTGACAAAAGTTTCATTTACATGTTATCCACCAATTGTGAAGGTCCCAAAAAACTGTTATAACTCATTACTACCCAATTTTGATCCCTGAAATTTGGGGCGGGTTGTAATACAAGGCCCAAGTTTAAATTAGAATGTAACCGAGCAAAATGATGCAAAGGATAATGTAAACATTATCCACAAATTGAACAGGATCCAACGGATTTGAAGTGTTAGTTATTTCCATTCAAATAATTTGGATTCATACTCATATAGCTTGTCATTATTATACATGATAGTTTAGGATATAATAGACTATAGTTGTAAAAAGGATTTTACAAATGTCATAGCACCTCTCGTTATTAAATGCTTAATTACAATACAGCATACCCAGTTCAAATTTACAAAAGAATAGCGATTAACTATTAATTCAATTGCATTAACCACACGCTAGTTTTCAAAATTTTGAGATAGTTTTGGAAGCCCCAAATGACGATACTACACTTCCAACCATAAATACTCTGCCATATTTGGATTATGAACTACTTTTAAAGCATGCCAAGGACTGCTAAAAAGCTTATGGGTTTCCTTGGAAGCTTTCCAAAAGCATTTTTCCCACTTTGTGGTTGCTATATCTCATTTAAACTATGAAACATGTATTGTGGCAATAAATAAAAGAGAAAAAGAAAAATATTTCCTGAGATCAAAATTGGATTTAAACCTATATCATTCCTTTTCGTTTTATGCTGTCCCCCATGTCTGGCCTAATTTCTCCCTTTGCAATCTGTTGACCATACCACACATTTCTTCCCTTCAGCAGTGTAACATGTGTATCAACGAATAAATTTTAAACCATTTTACTTCAAAGTTAGAGATGTAGTTTAGAATTAACAGAAAACAAGATGAAATGTCCTTACAGTTTTCTCCCTCCAATCTCGCACGAAGTAAAGGCGAATGGAATGAACAATCAGAAGCAGGTAAATCACGACAAATGCATGATGCGAATACCAGAAAGCGTTGAACCTGGTCAGTTTATCAAGTTGGTGAGGACGTTTCATTGAACTTCTTCTAACCAGGAGGTCGCGAGAATGAAGGCAATGGCCATGAGTACGACCATACAAACCCCCGTGATGCCTACTGTGCTTCCTAAGATATCTCCGTAATTCGGCTTTTCACTGCCAAAATATGCTTTAAGATAAATATTATATGATTCGTCGTCGCAATTTGCAATTCTAATGAAATCGCAGCTCATATGATCCAGGCCGTGAAGCATGACGCTTATAACAATGGCCCCGGCGATGGTCTGCATGAATATTAAAATAAAAAATGTTAATAAAGAACTTCGAAATCCATTTCCTGTTAACTTTACAAGAATTAAAATACCTTGTGGAAATTGATGTTGTCGTCAAATGGCACAATGGATCCTAAGATCGTGGAGTGAGGCCATGTTATCGTGTTCCTGCATATGGGCAACAGTATGAGTGCCATGTTAAGTTTGAGGGTCTCAGCGCTTCCTTTGGCCACACATAGACAGTATCCCGCTAATTTGAAGATGTCTATGTTCCTGTACTGTATGAATTTCCATGTGAAAAGCCCCAGCATAGTCGCCAGCCATATGACAATAACCAGGCCCTCTACCTTCAATATCTTTTTGTCTTTATGGTCACGGCCAACCTATTCATCAAAATCTAGAGGACAGAGTCCAGACAGAACACAGGAAATATGACTTGTCTCAACTTTGTGCAATGAATAAATCTAGTTCAATGTCTTCATTAGTGTTTTTTTTTGGTATTGTTCTGCTAGATCTATAGCAACCTCCTCACTGATTTCAAGAGGATTGTCTTTCATAGCATCAATGCCATCATTCTTTGAATTGTTCTATTCTTGATCAAGAACACCAGTGCCATCGCCCCCAATGGGACTGCAAGGTTGTTGTTAATATGGATCTGTGGCAATCTCTTTAAAAACAGCCCTGTCATGTTCGAGAGGAAGGCACAGTAGGTCCCTTTTTTGGAGGAAAGCCAGCAACTCCTTATCATGTTCTTCCAATTGTTCCTGTAAGTCTTCTTCTAATCCTTCATCTGTAAAATCGTCATTATCAGCATGAATAGGGACTTCAAAATCCTTAGATGGCTGTTTGATGCCTTTATTTTGAATTTGAACAACATTATCTTCATTGACGGCCGAGACATCTCAGTCTAGGGATGCTTCACCTTTATCTATTTCTTTATTTAGTAGCATAGCGCACTCTTCCTCCAGGGAGGCTTCATTGTCATTTTCATAGATATCTTCATCTCCCTCCAAAAGAGCAAGGAGGCCCGAAGTAAAGGCGAATGGAATGAACAATCAAAAGCAGGTAAATCATGACAAATGCATGATGCGAATACCAGAAAGCGTTGAACCTGGTCAGTTTATCAAGTTGCTGAGGAAGTTTCACTGAACTTCTTCTAAACTAGGAGGTCGCGAGAATGAAGGAAATGGCCATGAGTACGACCATACAAACCCCCGTGATGCCTACTGTGCTTCCTAAGATATCTCCGTAATTCGGCTTTTCACCGCCAAAATATGCTTTAAGATAAAGATTATATGATTCATCGTCGCAATTTGCAATTCTAATGAAATCACAGCTCATATGATCCAGGACGTGAAGCATGATGCCTATAACAATGGCCCCGACAATGGTTTGCATGAATATTAAAATAAAAAATGTTAATAAAGAACTTCGAAATCCATTTCCTGTTAACTTTACAAGAATTAAAATACCTTGTGGAAATTGATGTCGTCATCAAATGGCACAATGGATCCTAAGATCGTGGAGCGAGGCCATGTTATCATTTTCCTGCAGACGGGCAACAGTATGAGTGCCATGTTAAGTTTGAGGGTTTCAGCGCTTCCTTTGGCCACACATAGACAGTATCCCGCTAATTTGAAGATGCCTCTGTTCCTGTACTGTATGAATTTCCACGTGAAAAGCCCCAGCATAGTCGCCAGCCATATGACAATAACCAGGCCCTCTACCTTCAATATCTTTTTGTCTTTATGGTCACGGCCAACCTATTCATCAAAATCTGGAGGACAGAGTCCAGACAGAACACAGGAAATATGACTTTTCTCAACTTTGCGCAATGAATAAATCTAGTTCAATGTCTTTATTAGTGTTTTTTTTTTTGTATTGTTCTGCTAGATCTATAGCAACCTCCTCACTGATTTCAAGAGGATTGTCTTTCATAGCATCAATGCCATCATTCTTTGAATTGTTCTATTCTTGATCAAGAACACCAGTGCCATCGCCTCCAATGGGACTGCAAGGTTGTTCTTAATATGGATCTGTGGCAATCTCTTTAAAAACAGCCCTGTCATGTTCGAGAGGAAGGCACAGTAGGTCGCTTTTTTGGAGGACAGCCAACAACTCTTTATCGTATTCTTCCAATTGTTACTGTAAGTCTTCTTCTAATGCTTCATCTGTAAAACCGTCATTATCAGCATGAATAGGGGCTTCAAAATCCTTAGATGGTTGTTTGATGCCTTTATTTTGAATTTGAACAACATTATCTTCATTGACGGCTAAGACATCTGAGTCTAGGGATGCTTCACCTTCATCTATTTCTTTATTTAGCAGCATAGTGCACTCTTCCTCCAAGGAGGCTTCATCGTCATTTTCATAGATATCTTCATCTCCCTCCAAAAGAGCAAGGAGGCCTTCCTGCTGCAGGGCTGACAACAAATCCTGATAAATACTTTCAAAATTCTGCGATCTTGGGTCACACCATCTGAGAAAGCTCACAATCAAATCCTTGAGGGAAGGGATAGTCTTTGGACTGCAAGAGTACTAGAGCCAACGAGTTATTTCTAGGACCTTCGTTCGCTGAGCCAAACAGCTTACCACCGATCGTCGCAGACGAAGCCCTCGGGGTTCCACTCGGAGTGCTACGAACCGACAAAACCTTCGAAGTATTTGAACTGGCCGTCCGAGTGATCCACTTCAACATCGGCGTTCAATTCATGAGACAAAGGCGGAAACAGCCATAAACTCCAAGAAACCTTAAACGGAAACAGCCATAAACTCCACGAACTCTCCTGGAAGGCGGACAGATGTCAAGTGGAAAGTGAAATGTTTTTTTAAGGTTTTTAATGTTTTAAAACATTTTTTATTTATTAAATCAGACTGCTAATTTTTGTTCAATCGTCTAACAAAAGATCTAACGGCTACAATTAGGACAGAAAAGCATTTGGGGGAGTTCATTTCAGAGGGAAACGCTTTACGGCGTAATTATAATGAGTTATTTCATGAATTTTAATAAAACAACCAAGGGTTCTAATTTATGCAAATAGCCCTAATATGTTAGCAAACATTAATAAAATGAAGATTAAGAAAATCAAAATTTAATTAAAAAAAAAAAAACGAAATAAACAAAAATATTTATAATTTATAATATTGTGTAACAAAAATGCTTATTAATAAATTAGTTAACAATCAAATACATTGGTTAAAAAACTAAAACATGAATTAAAAAACTGTTCATTTGGGAAATGGTAATGTGATGAACATATATACATATATATAATCAAAATGAAAATCAGATAATAAATTAACTAAAAATAAATAAATTTTGAGAACTCTTCAGCGTCGGTCTATGCTATCAGTGTGGGAAGAGATCTCATAATTACAAGGCAAACAATTCTGTTAACTTTTGAAACAAAGCATTCAAACATTGTGATCGATCTTAGGTGCAAATATTGTTTGGTATCCTGGAATGAATAACGATGATATGCACCAATACTGTCAATCCGGTTCATCATGCTTTGAGAATATTTTGGAATTGGACTAATAATCAGAGGTCACAATCGATCCATCAATTTTCAAAATCTACTATCTAACTAAAATTGCTCTCTGAATAAATTTTTTAAACCTGTGATCTTTCAAAACCAGTAGTACCGTATGGACTTCTAAACTTCAGGGTCGCACGTTGTCGTGACCTCTGTGAAATTTTCCAATCTGCATTCCTTCACAGGCAAAACTTTGTGCGTCTCATTGGCAATGGAGGAGGCAAGAGGGAGCGTGCAGGCTAATGAAGGATCCATGGTTTCCAAGTCCCCTTCCAGGATTCGCAACACGGTTCCCATTGATGGTCTCAAAGCCGAATTACTCTGAATACACCACAGAGCCGTCTTGATTACTCGATATACTTCCTCCCGATCCTTTGTCGTTTTCAATTCCAATTTATTGTCGATCAGGTCTTCCATTTTTCCTTCCCTAGCCTTGCTGAAGGCGACAGAAGGGAAAAACTAGTGCTTCGAATCCTGAGAACTACCCACGTTCTTGCACCCGCTGATGATTTCCAGAAGCACCATTCCGTAGCTGAAGACGTCGGTTTTGGATGTGATTCGCTGCTCAAAAATCCACTCTGGCACCATGTATCCCGCCGTCCCTCTCATCTCCGTCACCACTTGGCTTTCCATATCTCTATCCAGACACCTCGCCATGCCGAAGTCGAAGACTTTTGCCTTGAAATTCTTGTCCAGCAGAATGTTCTGTGGTTTGATGTCGAGATGCAGAATACAAACCCTCGAATGCTCGTGCAGGTAAGCGATTCCTCGGGCGGTGTCCAGCGCAATCAAATATCTTGTCTTCCAATCGAACTCTTTATCTGAGGCAAACAACCATCTATCCAGAGACCCGTTGGCCATGAATTCATACACCAGAATTCGATGTTGGCCTTCTACACAGAGACCACACAAGGTCACGAGATTGGAATGATTGATGGAAGATATGGTGGTGATTTCTGCACAAAAATCCTTGTGTCCTTGCCCCGCACGACTCACTAGACATTTAACAGCCACCGGAGTGCCATCGCCCAAAATTCCTTCGTATACCATACCGAATCCTCCCCTTCCAATCTCATTGCTGAATCCACTGGTGGCAGTCTCCAAGGTCCTATAAGTGAATACTGTAGGAAGACCTGTCAGATTCTTCAGATATTCTGTGTCAAATTCATCGTTACCTTCATTAGGTTTTGCAGGACATTTTCGCCATTTAATGAATCTCATATAGAAACAAGTGAAGAAAATGGTGCATAGGAGTGAAGTGAAAGCGTAAAATCTTGCGGTACGAAATGGTTTGAGGATCAGGAAAAGAAAATTGAATAGAAAAAACAGACCCAATAGCAGATGAGTTTGTTTTCTATTGGCGTTGAAATATCTAGCCGTTCGATTTAAGAAGCTATCTGAATTCCGTCCGAGTGATCTGCTTCAACATCGGCGTTCCATTCATGAGACAAAGGCGGAAATAGCCATAAACTCCAAGAAACCTTAAACGGAAATAGCCATAAACTCCACGAACTCTCCTGGAAGGCGGACATATGTCAAGTGGAAAGTGAAACGTTTTTTTAAGGTTTTTTAATGTTTTAAAACATTTTTTATTTATTAAATCAAACGGCTGATTTTTGTTCAATCGTCTAACAAAAGATCTAACGGCTAGAATTAGGACAGAAAAGCATTTGGGGGAGTTCATTTCAGAGGGAAACGCCTTACGACGTAATTAGATTATTATTTTTATTATACACTCCACTTGGTAAATTCTCCTTATGCAAAGAAAACATAAAAAAATAAAAGGACCAATCTCACTTGACTTGGCCGAGCTAAGTTTTAAAACTTTGATGTGGATGACAATAGACAACCCAGTAGTTATCTAGCTTAGATTGACAGAATCCATTGCTTTTCCCAATGAAAGAAAATGTCCACTACCAAAGTCAACAATCTCCAACCATGGCAGATTGTGCATATCTCGGCATTTACCCTTTGGAATTCTAAAACTTTGAAACAATTCATGATCATCAATAGGCCAATATGAAGCCCATGTTTGTCTCTAAGCTTTTATGTCAGCACTTGGTGTATCTAAAAGGAATGCAAACTATATGCCCTACATTGTTAAGGAAAGGTGATTTGGTTTTGGACTCTTAGAGAGCCAATCCATACACTGGCAAGCTCCAAGTGGAAGAGATATTATCCATTCAAAATCACCTGAATCATGCCATCCAACCTACAAGGACTCAAACAGAGACTATTGGGCCTAGAGTCGATGCAAATCTAATGGAAGGCACTTTCTCCAACTACTTGGGAACAATGGACAACGTCAGATTTTCATCCAGTTCAGGCCCTCTGATTCATCAGGCATAATAGTCCACAAAACCCTGCTATATTTAGAATATTGCCCAACCAAAGGGTGAAATGAAGATTTAGAACAACATGCTACTGGTTCAATTGAATATGCTTTATACTCTAAAACAACTCAGTGAGGCCGTAGTGTAAGAGTTCAACTTGGACCTTGCAAATACTCCACGAAACACAAGAACGACAGCAAAAGTTGTTTAAAATGAGGGTTATCATTTTAAAGAGACAAGTCATCTAATACACTACAAGTGCAACGCATATTAAAAACACAAAGATTCAAGACAAATAAACAATCCACCACAATCAACATTAATATAATATAAAATAGCAATAACACTAGCATATTAGGTAGACATCAAGCCTAACCATAATATCACTTTAACAAATCTACGAAAATATTCGATTATGAAGGTAACCGATAAATCGAAGTGTGTCAATTAGCAGGCAAGTGAGAAATATAAAAATACGTCAATGTATATGTCCTACTTCAACTAGGTATTGCATATTCCCACAACATGCTACGCTAAACTAAACCCTATTCTCATCACATAAAAAAAAGTTGGTTTATAAAGAAATAATTCGGCCTCGTGGCCATTTGCTGGGCATTAACTCAACCATGCCCGAATGACATGAATTGCAAAAGTATGAAACCGAGTACAAAACCCACGAAGCTTTGTAGAATAACTATCCCCTCAGTTCTAGCACTTATATCCAAGTAATTCCAACCAGACAATATGGAAAATCCATGGGGAAGTAAACACCCTAGGCCTTGATTATCCTGTCAAAAGAAAACCCAAAAACCCTTGGACAGAACAAACCATCACCTAGTTCAAATACACTCATAGATTCATTTCATTGATGGCTATAATACCCTAGACGGTCTAAAAGTGGTAGAGATGGAAAGATGGATGCCAGATTTTCTAGTTTTAAACTTAAAAGAAAAAGCCATCAAATTTAGGGTAGGATAAATCCATTGGGATGGACTAAAAATCAAAATCAAAACTCAGGAAAAAGGATTATGGCCTCTACGAAAGAAAACATTGGTAGATGTTTAATTGAAGAACCAAGCAATGCAAGGCTTCAAGATCCTCAAGTTGAAATGAAGTTAGCAGAAGAAAGAGTGTCCACAGAGCCCCTCATTAAAACCAAGTTAGTAGAACAAAGAATTTCTCAAGAGACTGTTGTAGTGCCCCAAAGCAAATGAAGAGAGAGGTCAAGGTCCTAAACTAGCAAGTGGATTAAACAAATCTATCCAAGTGTCTTCTTCTCAAAGTAACTTTGAGAAGGCTGGTACCAGCAGAGAAACAACTAGCAGTCGGAAAAAAAAATGCTATGATCCAGATGCATTCTTTTGGGTTAATAATAAAATCTATCAAAAACTAGGTAAGATAGGCAGCGGTGGTAGCAGCGAGGTACACAAAGTTATATCATCGAACTGTACCAGTTATGCCCTTAAAAAAAAAAAATCAATCTAAAAGGCCGTGACTATTCAACTGCATACGGTTTTTGTCAGGAGATGGATTATCTAACTAGGTTGTGTGGAAAGAACTATATCATACAACTTATTGACTATGAGACTACAAACAAAAGTTCATTCAAGGGTGTGATGACGAGAGACTCAAAATTCAAGGATGGCAAAATCAATGAAGAAACTTATATTTACATGGTTCTTGAATATGGATAAATTGATCTCACTCAGATGCTTTTACAAAAACGGAAGGAAATGGATGCTGGGAAAAAAAACAACTAGATGAGAATTGATTATGTTTCTATTGGCAGGTGTGAGCAGTGTAATGTGCTCTTTCAATAAAGTCAATGGTATTCCCACATGTGCAGATCCTGCACTTTTGGAGGAATTGGGGATCAAGATAGTAATTGGAATAGGAATTGGACATGAACATAGGTCTATTTTTTCTCAGGAAAGTAAAAACTGGGAATTGGAACAAAAACAGGACAACATGCTAATCTAGTCAACCTTCCGGTGACGTAATAAAGGGGCATGTAAGCCAAAAATGCATGCATCCAGGGAGGGTTCTTGAAAACAACCCGAATAAAAAGAAACTGCCAAATAACATCATTTCATAATTAAGATGTTCCCACGAAAGAATCAAAGTCTTGAAATGTTTTTAATGAAATTCTGATCATGTGTGTCAAAATGACTTGTAATGGTGTTTCGATTATGAAACCCCCAACTCTAAGAGTTCCACGCAAAAAATACTATAGGCATGGAATTTTAAACTACAACATAGGTCCATCTGGCTGCAGTCTGGTGGTTGAAATAGGTTTTCGCCACAATAATGATGACTCAAATTAAAACCTCCGCCAGCATAGATTCCTGATTATGTGTATGCATTGGCCAACTTTACTTTAAATGAGGGGGTAAGTCCCTTAGTAGAAGCTTTATATTAACCCCATATCACAATATACACAATATCCGAAGATTACATATCACAATATACACAATCTGAAGATTACAAAGTTGCATATGGCAGTGCGTTATGTAACGGCGGGTCGAACCCGGGTGGGGAGGCAAACAACACGCTGTCCCAGCCACGCGGGATATCGCCCGTGTACATTGGCCAACATTGACGATCCTCAATTAAAGTGGATTTACCACATATAATAATACAGAGTTGAGTTCATCACTACCCCACGTATATCTATGAAATATGACATGAATCAAAAATTTAAGCACTGCATAAAAGAGCAAATAACTCCTTATAAAATAAATTATATAGGAATCCTTTCATTTCCAAGACAGGCATTTCAAAGGCCGTAAACCGTGACCAGAATTTAGATATGTCAAATGAGGACATTAATGTTAAAATGATGAAATTTTGTGCCCAGCCAAGAGACTTGAAAAATAAATAATCATCCAGAATTTGGGAGGAGGAATTGAATGATGTCATGAGTTCAAATAGTTCAACTCTCATTAAAGCACCCTCGGCTTCTATAAGTGAGCAGGCAGAGTTTGATATTATCCACGCACAATGAATTGAACCAGGTCTAAAGAGGCATCAATTCAAACGGATAAATTATTATAAGCATAATTAACCCTGATTGTTTATAAATTATTATAAGCATAATAAATAGGTAAGGATGAAACACACCCATGGAGAAAATCCAACAGATTTGAATGCAACACAATGATTATGTGCATTTAATGATCAAAACAGGAAAGGGGATTAAAAATCAAAGATAAAGGATAATATAAAACTAAAATAAGAAGTAAAAACAACCAAAGTAGAAAGAAAAGTCACCAAAGTTTATGAAAAGCCCAAGCCTGCTAATATATTTCTTAATAGATATGTAGGCTTGAAAAAAAGAAAGAATATAATAAATAGGAGTTGCGATAGAGAATTGCCCAATTTAGAATGTCTAATTTGCCTGGAACAGAAAGTTTCAAGTCACAAAGTTATTGCGTCCAAATAAGAAATTTTGATGAAAATACCAAAAGCATTTACATGGAAAGAACAGTTTTTTGTCAGTGCATTTCCATTAAACAAAAAAATAAAAAGAGATGTGCTCTATCTGAACTCTGAAGCCTACAACAAATGACAATTCTTGCTATTCTAATAACTTATTGAAGCTCAATAAGCATACATCTGAGTCAGTTCTTCCAATTATCTGAACAAAATGATTTCTTTTATAATTGGTTCATTCGCAATATATAGGTAGCCCTATGATGGTGAAATATCACTTCAACTTCAAGTTTGAAGATAGGCAAGCCCCCCTGATGAATGCACAAAGGATCATTCATCTTGGCTGCCTTAATTCACCCTTTGCACTAACTAATAATGAATTCTTCAACTGCAGAACTTCTAAAGCTAAGGTCAGAGTTTATTGCACATAGAATGTAAGAAGATTAGTAGCACGTTATTTCCATATTCTCAGAGATGTGACCTCAGCTCAAACAGTAGCAAAATACTTCTAAATGCAAATCAGACATTTAATCAAACAAACTATTCCAAATTTGTACGATTTTTCCACTGAGACTAAAATAGACCATCATGTGGTTTATATATATACTGCTATTTTTTTACTTAATTCTTCCATTTATTTTAAAAATCCATAAACTGCTCAAGAACCTTAATTGCCCATTCAATTACAGAAAAGTTCACTAAATCATAACCAGAACTCTGGTATACCATTTATGTATTTGATGTGTCAAAGAAACTGGACTTAAAAGTATGATTACAAAGCAGATTCTAAAATATGTGAAGTTTGAAGATTCTCAAGTTCACTATTGATATATCAGATTGATTTCTTGTCCGGTTAAGGCATTTCTTGACAGATTGGATAGCAAAACCTAATTAAGCAGTAAGGTGGATTTTCAGAAAAACATAGGATATGTAATCGAATATTCCTAAATAGTCTTAGATCTCAGTTGCTTTATTGCACTTGGGTATCATGCCTATACTCTGACTAAGTTCTACAAAAATAGACTGTTCTTTTTTTGGACCAACTTCTACTATTAAAATTGGGAATGCAGAGCATCATCAAAGCACTACCGAAATACAAATTTTAATTTTCTAAATGTTAAAATTATCAGTAAACCTTGTATCAAACATTCAAAAGCAAATTCTTCTTCATTGCAGTTACTCAGAAATGGAGTTATTCCTCAATTCTACTCGAACAATGTCCTGTGCGTGATTTAATAAGGGCAACGATACGTTTCTAAAATTGATTTTCCACTAGGAAAATAAGAATTTGTAAGAAGAATTATGCACGAAAAAAAAAAAAAAAACAAAAAACAAAAA
>APFE030455971.1:0-13317 GCA_000404065.3 Pinus taeda | reverse complement strand
ATATATTCGATGGCATCCATGCTTGTTTGGCCTAGTGACCAAGTGGAGTTCACGGTAAAGCCTATTATGATGTGTTCATTATGCTGGCCTAGTGATACGAAATGCATTACAGTAAAGCCTGGTTTCTATTGATGAGGGTGAGGTGGTTTAGACTCGGTATGACCTGGTTGGTTATTTTAGTTTGATTCCCATATTCATGCTTGGAATATGGTACGGGGGTGAATGGTTGAAGAGAAATTTGGCTCAACCATTCTATGGTCAGGTGGATCGTGGTAGTCCCATCTTCGGTTGGTTTATTGCATTCATTAATGAGAAATTCATTCCCTTGATTTTCATGTGTAAATGTACTGATGTATATGTGGACTCTATGGTTGATATGTTTATGATATTTTTGTCCCTATTATGTTGGGTATATGTATGTTTTATGACAGCAGCTATGTATGGCTCTCAACATGCTTATACTTGTAAATGAATGGATAATGTATCTAAG
Source organism: Pinus taeda (assembly GCA_000404065.3). NCBI lineage: Eukaryota > Viridiplantae > Streptophyta > Pinopsida > Pinales > Pinaceae > Pinus > Pinus taeda. The sequence continues at coordinate 12,827 of APFE030455971.1, read as the reverse complement.
GCCTAATAGATGATAATTCAACAAATGACATGAGGGAACAATGGTTCATAGCGATTCTCAGATAAGTATGAGATCCATACACTTAATTCTATTGTTTACACTTGTAGGTTACATGTTGATGATATGTTTGGTGAAATTCCTGTCATAGCTAATAGGGGTCTGGTTAAGGTCTTGTTCAACTTATTTATTTGGCATCATTTTTTTCCTATACTTTTAATGATTTTAAGCTATCACTCCATTTTGGGTAGTGACCTGGGCTCTAGGCCTGAAAAAGTGGCTTAAATCCCATGCTTGCTGGCATAGAACTGACAATTTTAGTCTCTAGTCGCTGGCAGGCAAGCCTGTGTGAGCGACTTTGGGTTTCTCAACACTCTTTTTCCCATAGCATGGGAGCGACTGAGGCCTAAGATGTCCATAACAATAGTGGGACCCAGTGATAACTTGTCTGAGTGGATGACTTGTCTCTTGAGGATTCTAAAGCTGATGTTGGATGACTATGTGTGATGTTTTCGTTGATTCCACTTCCTTAAGGTCACATAGGAGGTCGAATCCAATCATAGTAGCCTCTCGTCTCATGTTTACTCCAATTGGCTAGTTACTTGGGTAAATGTGGGAGGAGGGTGTTACAGAGTGGTATCGGAGCATGGTTCACCCCTTAGACTGGATAAGCGGTGTGCGTTGGTCATGTGTGCATGCCAATTGCATGTGTGTCTCTTACACTTACATTCCATGTTCTTGTTATATTTTCTTGATGATTGATTATGGTCAAAGTAAGGTTGTCATGGAGAATTTGATGATTTATTTTGTGGAATGCATCGTCATGAGTATATGAATGGTTACATATTGTTAGATGTCGCTTACATGTTGATTGTATGTCACCTACTTTTATCCTTGTATGTCAGGTGCATTCTTGAATGTTTTGATTACATGTGTCAGCCTTGTAGGTTGATTACAAGAATTGATGGCTTATGCTCCACTACATGGATTATGCATATGTGTATTTATTATGCATTGCTTATGCATGTTGATGGTTGCATGTGGCAATGTGTACAATGGAGTAATGGTTGTTGTCATGCATGAGGTCATAACATGCATTGTTGATATGGTTTTGCATTGATGACTAGACCCTAGCTAGAATGATATTTATGTGTTAATGCACTTACTTGTTATACGGCTATATGATGTTATGATTATGTTATACATGTATCATGCTGATTTGTTGATCTAACATATGAGGTATCCTCCCCGAATTATGCTAAGGTGTGTTGATTTATTGTGATTTGGTTTATCTGACATATTATGCATTGTACGAAAAAGATCAAATGGCTAGCAAGGTGGTAGATTGCATAGAATCTCCCTATGCATCAGATGAGCAGTGTGGTACAGAGCACACTTCTGATTTGGCAGATACATTGAGAAGCTTGAAGGAAGAGATAAGGAGTTGTAAGGAAGATAATGACCGGATCATACAGGCACAAAGGAAACAAACATAGGTCAATGCTATACTTATTCAAAGTTTGTCAGACTTGTAGTGATAAGGGTTACTTTAGATCATCCATGGACATGAGGATAAAACTAATGGGGAATATGGCAGTAGGTCTCCTGGTAGACAAAGGTCAGATAGATTTGATACAGTGAGGGATGGAAGATTATTGGACACTCTGGATAAAAGGGGCGATGAGTACATGTACTATTCTAGTTCTGGTTCTAATAAACATCATGCTCGTCATCACTATCATCCTTATAAGAGGAATGATAAGGGATACTTACCAGATGAATTTAATAAAGAAAAACCACCTACTTTTGATGGATATGTGAAGAAGTCAGAAGATGCAAAGGATTGGATAATTGGGATGAACAAATTCTTTGAGTTTCATGAGTACAAAGATAACATGAAGGCCAAAGAAGCGATCTTCGAAAGGTAAAACAAACATCTGGTGGGAAGATGTTAAGCGGGCCAGAGACATCATGACAGAAGAATTGAGTTGGCGAGAGTTTAAGAGGCTTTTCAGGAAGAAGTACTTGTCAGAGAGGTACTACGAAAGTAAGGCCAAAGAATTCTATGAGCTAAAGATGAGATCAATGTCAGATGAAGAGTACACAACCAAGTTTCTGGAGCTATTGAGGTATGTATCGTATCTTACTAATGAGAAGGCTAAAGTTCAGTGATTTGTTAGTGGTTTTCCATTAGCATTTAGAGATCAGATTGAGTATGATAAGCCTCGGTCACTTGAGGAATTTATTAGGAAATTGAAGCATTGCTATGAACAGTCAAATCGTAAGAATGAATCTCAGCAAGGATGGAAGGGAAAATACAAAGGTAAAGGTAAATGGTAGCCTAAGAGGACAAGGCCACCGCATGCAGATGAGAAAGAGAATGTGGCATCGAAAAATAAGTTTAATGCAACTAGACATGGACACGGGTCACAACAGCAAAAGCACAGAGGTGACGGCACTGGTCGGTTGGAATATATGACATGTAGCAAGGAACAAATTAAGAGATATTGTCCACAAAATTAGGATGGTAGGCCTAAGATATACAGTGCATAGGAGGCGGAAACTGTTCGGGATGTTGGTCAGAGTATTCCACGTATCTATACAACGGTTGACAATAGGTAGGAAGAAAAACACACATCTATCATTGAGATGGACGGTAAGATTTTTGATCAATTTATTTCTATTTTGATTGACCCTGGATCTAATTATAGCTATGTTAGTCCTGACTTAGTGCATAATTGTGGTTTGAGTAAGGACTTGCATGCAGAGTCTTGGTTAGTGCAGTTGGCTACAGGTACAAAGAAGCGAGTTCATCATTGGGTAAGAGCTTGTGCATTTTATTTGAATGGTATACCTACTGCAACACATCTAAATGTAATACCGTTTGGATCATATAGTATGTTGTTGGGAATGGATTAGTTGTATCTTCATAGAACCAAGGTAGACTGTTATGACAAAGCCATTGAGTGTGTTGATGACAATGGGGAACCAAGAGTCTTGCACGGCAAGAAGAAAGCCACATCAGTTAGGATGGTGACAACTATGCAAGCAAAGTGTAGCCGTAGGAAAGGGTGTAAGTTATTCGTAGTGCACTTTTCTAGTGATAAGGGTAAGGAAGTTGGGGATATGGATGTGTTGAGAAAGTACCCAGTTTTACAGTAGTTCAAGGATGTATTTCCTGAGGACATTACAGAGTTGCCACTTCACAAGGAGGTATAAATTTCTATTGAGTTAGTGCCTGGGGTAGCTCTAGCATCAAAATAACCTTACAATATGAGCACATCTAAGTTGGTTGAGTTGAAGTTGAAATTGAAGGAAATTTTGGAGAAGGGATACATTAGGCCAAGTGTATCACCATGGGGCACACCGGTATTGTTTGTAAGGAAGAAATATGGTACTATCAGATTATGCATTGACTGCAGGCAGTTGAACAAAGTGACTATCAAGAGCAGGTACCCTTTGTCGAGGATTGATGACTTGTTCGATCAGCTGAAGGAAGCAACAGTGTTCTCCAAGATCGACTTGAGATCAGGATACCGTTAGGTACGCATAAAAGAGGATGACATTTACAAGACTACGTTCAGGATGCATTACAAGTCTGTTGTCATTCCATTTGTCTTAACTAATGCTCTAGCACATTTATGTGCTTGATTAATAGTGTGTTGCATCCATATTTGGATAATTTTTTTATTGTGTTCATTGATGATATACTAGTATATTCTAAAAATGAGGAAGAGCATGTCGAGTATTTAGCAGTAGTGTTGAGGTTGTTGAGAGAGAATAAGTTGTATGATAAGATCAGCAAGTGCAATTTCTTTCAGACTTTGGTGCACTACTTGGGGCATGTTGTCTCCAAGGAAGGCTTTGCAGTAGATCCTGAGAAGATAAGGGCCATCATGGAGTGGGTAGCTCCTAAGAGTGTGGATGAGGTGAGATCTTTCATGGGTCTAGCAAGATATTATAGGAGGTTCATCAAGAAGTTCTCGTAGATTTCTTATCCTATCACATCATTGCAGAGGAAAGGTAAGAAGTTTGAATGGACAAAGGAGTGTGAGGCTAACTTTGAGCAGCTTAAGCAGTTGTTGACACATGCACTAGTGCTACAGATTTCATATCCGGACAAAGAGTTTGTGGTATGCACAAATGCTTGCTAGAGAGGACTTGGTGGATTTCTTATGTAGGATGGACAGGTGATGTGTTATGAGTACTGAAAACTAAATGAGCACGAGTAGAACTACCCAACACATGATCTTGAGTTAGTAGCGATCATACATGCATCGAATATGTAGAGGCACTATCTTCTTGGCAAGAGGTTTGTACTTATGAGTGACAACATTGGGTTGAGATATTTGTTTGACCAACCGAATCTGAACTCCAGGTAGGCTAGATGGTTGGCCACGATCAGTGAGCTTGATTTCGAGATTAGGTACATCAAAGGTGAAGAGAACATGGTGGCATATGCTCTCAGCAGGTGGGTACAGGTAAATCACTTGGCAGATATGAGCTCATATGGGACAAATCTATAGGATAGGATCTTGCAAGAAAGTCATCATGATGTCAGGTATATGGAGATTGTGCACGGTTTGCAATAGGGTATTGGTAGAGGTACAAGTGGTAGTACAGATACAGGTACATGTGCAAGTATAGGTACAGGTGCATGTGTATAGGGTATGGATTATTGTCTTACAACGAATGGATTCGTCAGCTTCAGAGACAGGATATATGTGTTAGATAACAATGAGCTCAAGAAGGTGATATTGAGAGAGTTTCATGCGGAACCTTATTCAGGTCACCTAGGTTATCAAAAGACATTGACTACAGTGAAAAAAATTCTAGTATTGGATGAATCTGAAGAGAGATGTAGCAGAGTTCATGGCTAGATGTTTGAAAAAATCAGTGAGTGAAAGCAGAACGTAAACATAAATATGGACTTCTACAACCGATTGCGATTCCAGAGTGTAAATGGGAGGTCATTTCCATGGACTTCATTACAATTTTTCCGAAGACAGTGAGACAACATGATTCCATCATGGTTATTATGGATAGGTTGACGAAGGTTGCACACTTCATTCCAGTGAAGTATACATTCTTAGCTAGCGATGTAGCATAATTATTCATCAAAGATGTGGTTAGATTGCATGGTGTTCCAAAGAGGATTGTGTCAAACAGGGATGAAAAGTTCACTTCCAAGTTTTGGAAGGAGTTATTTTTAGGTTTGGGCATAGAGTTGGCCTTTAGTACAACTTATCATTTGCAGACAGATGGATAGACGGAGAGGGTCAACTGGATATTGGAGGACGTGTTGAGGATGTATGTGATGCACCAACAATGAAAGTGGGAGGAGTATCTTCCTTTGGTAGAGTTCGCATACAACAACAATTAATAGGGTTCATTAAGGATGAGTCCTTTTGAGGCATTGTATGGGTAGAGTTGTAACACTCCTATCAGTTGGAGTGATCCGATTAGCAGGGTATTGATTGGACCAAATATGTTGGTAGACATGGAATGGGAAATGCAGGTGATCAATAAGAATCTAAAGGCAACATAGGATAGGCAGAAGAGTTATGCAAATAGGAACAGGTTTTTCGAGGAGTTTCAAGTCAGGGAATAGGTGTACTTGCACATCAAGCCAAAGAAGAGATCCTTGCGGATTGGATCATGTGCCAAGCTGACACCATAGTTTTGTAGACCCTTTAGTATCATTGAGAGGATTGGGCCAGTAGCCTATAACCTTGGACTACCTCCGATAGTGAAAGTCCATGAATTTTTCCATGTATCTTTGCTTAAGAAGTATGTTAAGGATGTTGATCATGTGATTGACCGGTCTGTATTGTAGATGGAACCGAATGGAGAATTTCAACCATAGCTTTAGTGTATATTGAAAAAAAAGGTGTTCATGCTCAAGAACTAAGAAATCAAGCAAGTTAAAGTGCAATGGAAGCACTTTGGGCCCGATGAAGCTACATGGGAGATGGTGGATCAGATGTGGGCTATGTATCCTTCCTTGTTTGCTGGTTCAGGCAAAGAAGTTTTGGCTTAATGTTTTGGTGTGATTTTGGTATTTGTTTCGGTATATGTTTTGATGATTTTTCTATATGCACATATGTATAAGGATGTAAATACTTCCATGAGCTAAGTTATAAAGCTCCAATTAGTGGTATGAGTGTCATGTTATTACGATGTCATGTTATTATGTTGTCATGATGGTTTTATTTCAGCAGAGTGATCATTGTAAATATTGCATCGAGCTATGTTATAAAGTTCCATGGGTAGTATGTTTTCTTTTCAGTGGTTTTGCTAAGGTCTTGGTGTGGTATAACACCGAGGATGGTGTTCCCCAAGGGGGAGGGTTCGTAACAACTCTTTTGAAATTCCATGTAATACAAGCTAATAAAGGAAAAAATAATAACCATGACTGATGGGACACTTATTCCAAGCTGAATGTTGGGCAAGACATCCTAGTGGGTTTTCATTTGATTGTTTATGGCTAAGGAAATTGGCAAAGGCAATGGCTAAGGATTTGGAATGACAATATGGAATTTTTGGCACATTTATTTAAAATAATGGAAATTAGGAGAAAAGGGAGGTGAAAGGTCACAGGTTGCATCACTAGTATAGAATGGGAGATTAGTGACTATGCGACTAAAAACGTTAGTCAACACAATTATTTCAAGTGAATTACTATTAAATTTGAGCAATTTTAAGTGACTGAACCAAAAATGACTAATTTATTCTAGGGATAAGATATATGACTAGATATTAAGTGACTCAACTAAAAACGACTAACCTAAATGACTAATTTAGACCAGGACTAAAATATATGACTAGATAATAAGCGACATAATTAAAAATTAAAAATGATTAATGTAAATGACTACTATAGTCCAAGAATAAAAATATGACGAACTAACAAGTGGTATAGACCAGTAGGTTTACGTGGGGTTTAGTCCTCACTTGGTCACAATTTTAAGCATCATGGGGAGGGGCAGAGGAGTGGAAGCCACTTTGGGGGAATTAAACTTCCCAACGGTGTCCAGGCTTGACTAAAGCCTTGCACAATCTTGGTGATAAACATCCCATTCTGGGTGTACCGGTCTTCCTACAACCAATAAGTAGGCTGACCCCAGCCTAAGCGTTACCTAGTTACCAAAAAAAAATAAAAAAAAAATGTTTGATTACTTAAAAAAATAGAATATCATCATGCTCAAAAGCATAAGATACATTGAGGTTTATCTATTCTCCCAGACCTTAATTTGTGAAGAAAGGATGAGAGGACAAGAAGGGCTTATCAACAACAAAATTTAAAAATTAATTTGGTACCTGATGTAAATTTTGTTTTTGTTAACAAGTTACTAGAAATTTTATGCATTACTAAATATTTTTGATCCATCTTAGCTTAGATCCATCTTAACTCTAGATTTACCAAATATTTAGAAGGATCAAATCTCTTTTCACTCTAAATAAAATTTATACCTCAAGAAATTAGATCCTTCTTAGCACTTAGTAGATCTTGAGTTAAAAAAGATATAAACTACTATAGAAAAAAATATTCCCAATTTCAACTATTATAATATGTTTGACATCCACGCCTTTATGACATTATACCTTGTAATGTAAAAAAAAATACTATATAATGAAAGTTTTCAATTACATTTCATATATATTCATTCCGTTAATTAAACATTTTAAAATATTATTTTAAAATGATTTTTTACAAAATAAAACTTTTTCATATTTAGGCGCCATGTAGTTGAAATATGAAATTGAGTCAATGCATAGAGAAAGCATAAGCGTGCTAGCTCTAAAATGTTTATTAATCTTTGGAGCAAGGGGAAAATGAAGATGTAGTGAATTTAACGAGATGTGCCTAGGGTTTTTGCTTCTTTCTGTTGTTGTTTCAGGGTGTTTGGTGAAACTAATGAAAATGCTTTGATCGAATTCAGTGTTGGGAAACTGTTGTTTTGGTTTTCTTGTGCTTGACATGATCTGTATTTGATCTGGTTTGAATAAATTTGGTACGGAAAATGGTCAAGGATAATTGATGAGCTATAGGTATAATTAGATAAAATTTTCAGGAGGAATGCATCACATTTAAATCCAATCCACACATTGAGAGAGGTGATGGCACAAGTGGAGAAATGGTAGATTAGCTCTTGAACACACTTTGTTCGTAGTTAGGTCTTGTTCAGGTACTGTGAAGAATCAAACCATTTCTCCTTTGTTTGTTTTCTTGCACTAAAAATTAATGATATAGGAAAAGGTTTCTATGTTTGAGACTCAGTGTCATGATCATCCTTGTAAATGAATTTACTGCAACAGTTTTGTCGTCATTTGTTTTATAAATTGAAAATGGTAAAGAATTATTTGGATGTGAAGTAGGGGTATAGACTGACCTCATGGGTGCACTTCCTTTGTGAGGTGACAAAAAGGGGAAATGGAGGACATTGGAAAAGCACATGGACAGAATAATATTTCTAGAGATCCTGATAATTTAAAAGTCGAACTTGCAAGATCATAGTGAAAAGTCATTATTCCTCAAAGATGGAACAACCCAACATCACAACAAATAAAAAATACATTTGAATGTTTTTGCCTCAACAAGCAAACATTTCACTTATAATAATTTTTTCTTTCCAAATATCGAATTCTATAGACCTACACTTTTTAAATTTCTTTGTCTAAACAGAGTTTTAGGTACTATACAAGTGCCATAAACCGTACATTGTTCAATTATTTGCGTAGTCTAATCTCATAAAGGAGAGTGACTTGCACATTTATCCTAAGGATTTCACCTCCACATCCAATGTTATTTGGTTTTTTTCTTCGACGCAAAATGATTCTTTAAGGTTCAATAGTCCTGGTGGTCATCTCGTTCCTTTGTGGTCTTTGGCTTGAAGGAACCCAAAAGATTTGATAGTTCTCCTTTGTTATGATTTATAATATCTACTTCGAGTTGCATTTACAAGTTTATAATACAAGTTTAGTGTCACTTTCTAACCAAATATCATGAATTCCTGGGAATAGAGTTTGAATGGTTGGGGAGAGGAACAATAGTAATCATGAACACAAATGTTGGGAATGTCGCAATGGAAATTCTTCAGTCACTGATTATATGCAAGGGCACCACTTTAAACTCTAACATGGTAAGTTGAAACAACTTTTGTTTCAATCTTCTATCATCGTTCAATGTCTTCTTTGAATATTGAAAATAGATTGATTATAAAGACCAACTTTACAATAAACAATGAATGTTGAGTTAGACAAATAGCCATTTTTTATGGTTTAACAAGAATATTTTTTTAGTGAATTCTTCCTCTTGCACTCTTTCATTTAATGTTATTTCTAGGATCAAATCTCTAATTATTAATGGGTAGGGAACCTTGTTAGGATTCATGTTTTTTGGCTTATTTTTCTCTGTTAGAAGTTCTTCCCAAAACACACCCCGAGGCACTGCACTAAATAACACATACTTCCATTGATTTATATTCCAGATGTGAGGAATATCTATTCCAAAATTTGCATGCAGGGCTTCAATCTGGTTGCATCTCTTTTCAGCATGCCATTTGAACAAGGCAAAGCACAACAAGAATGGAATGCTGGTAAATAATTGAACACTCTATCAATCTCAATAGTGAATCAAGGCCTTGTTAAATCTGCTAGGAATTTTATATACCAGATCCAGCTATCAGTAACACCATTTGAGGGCATCAATGAAGAGTAGTAAGGGGATAACAAACTCCTCCCTGGATTGCGATTCAAATCTACATAGCACTAAAAAACTAGACCTGAATCTTTTCTCTCCATGGAAGAGCAACCCAATGTGATAGTCACAAGATGCACAATTGGAGGTATTAACTACATGTTGGCCCTTGGGTTGCTTAGCAAAAATGCTAAATTGTAGCCACGACTCGATCCTTGGCATTGAAAAGCATCCTGTTGTGCACTTGTTGGATGGTGATGAACACTCAGACTAGAGTGTAGCCGACGCAGTGTGGACTGAGATTAACAAATATGGGCGCATATACCTCCTTGCCAATAACATTGGTGTTTAATGTGTCGAGCCCTTCTCAAGTTTCCATTGGCTCTCCTCCAGTCCACTTTCGGGACTAAGGGCCAACAACTATCAAAAGACCGAAATCAATTTTCCATAGACCGGATTTTGTAGATATGAAACACCTCGCTTTAGCTTTAAATTGAGACTCTAGTTTACTACCCAACCAGGCTCCAATGGGATTAAGTTTTCTCGGTTTGTTGTTTTATATTTTGGACTCTGTTGGGGTTAGTCGGGTTGGAAGTTTTATGCGTTCAATTTCAAACACGAGGAACTAGTGCCAGAAATTGCATCGTAACTAGAAGAATTACATAAATGAACAAACGAGCATTCATTTCAAGCTTGGTTTCCCATTTAGTTTTGAGGTTTTTATCGATCGTAGAATTGACTTCTCAATAATTGATGAATTGTGGTGGGGCTGATAAGATTAGGGGTAACAATTTTTCTCTTTATTGATTGTTTGCATCATATTAACACTAGATTGCATTACCAAGATTATAGCACCATTGGAACATGTGCTATGTGAAAGGCACTGATATGTGAAGATACGGAAAACAAATCATGTTCCCACTCTTACCTAGATTGTAAAGAAATATTGAACAGAGTAATATATGTTTTGTTAATAAACATGTTTCCTGCTATAGATATTAGGTGAAATCTACTACATTGATTGGAGCTGTAATAATAGTGATTTTCATGATGATGATCCCAAATCTAGCTCACGTAGTAGTAATGATATAAGCTTTGAGAGGCCAACCGTAGATGGGGATTCTGAATGCTCAAATTCTAAGGGAAAATGGTTGCCTAATGCTGAGGGGAGGGTTGCAAACAATGCCTGATTTATTCTTGATAGTCAGAGAGATAAAAGTGTGCTCTACATGCAAAACTTGTTTTCTTAAAGCTACCTCGGTGGCTTCCAAAATGCATACAGTTGATCCCTAGCCAAGGACACGAATTGTACAATGTTGAAAATCAAGTGCTTGTGTTCCATAACAATCCAACCAAATGCTTGGAGTAGTAATGACTCTAGGTCCCTTTTCCAAAGAGCTCCCAATCATCATTCTTTTAACATGAAAACAAATGATTTCCCTTAAAGAGACATGGGTGCCACATACTCAAGGTATGGTCCCATACTAATGAATACAAAAAGGGAATATCTTAACAAATAGCTTCACCTCCAGGTTTTTTGTTGCCAAGAAAAATACCCAGAATGGACCTTTTCCTATTACAATGAGTCTCTTTACAAATTTCCATTCACTTCTTGGGGAAGAGCTAATCAAACATATTTAACAATCACAAATAATGGTTTCCCCTAGAATATGTGAAAGAAATTTAGAGATTGTCTACAAAAGACTATTACAGAATGAATCTAGAGTGAGGACAAGTGGCTATCATGAGTCATGGCTACTCAAAGATGGGTCTGTTGATGCTCAGTACTTTAATATTCTCCTTATTTATCCTAGAAATCTGCAACCCTTTTTTTTTATTGAGGGCATATGATTTTGTACAAGATTGGGCTGCTTGCAGAGGCTTAGCCTTACCCTACATCGTTGGATTTCTTGTCCTCTTATATAAACAGGGGAAGGAGAGGGACCTCATATACATTGTTTTGACCATATTATCTTAGAGATGGGTAGCACATTGGACCTACTCCTTCTCTTGACACTCTTCATCACCTTATCTCCATGTCCTGGAGTACTAGGTCTTAGAGTAGTGCACAATTATACTAGGGATAATATTTGATCTAAAGGAGGCAAGAAAACTTGTGATTGTGACAAACCCTAAAGGATCAGAAAGCATTGTTATTTGAACTCATGTGAGAGAAGAACACTAGATTAGAGGTGAGGAAACATCTTGAACACTTATGGAAGACCCCCTGTCACACGGAATGAGTTATATTTGCGGACAAATCCAACCTTCCTAGGAGTCTAAGACTCTCTAATGACAAACAAACCAAACAAGAGCTATCCTTCTCTAGATACACGTCATTCTATGAGAATTCAAATGTTTTCGATCTTACCTTAGGTCCCACGCTTGTTGTAGCAGTCCAGCCTTGCTGATCCAGATGAGCTCCTCCTTCACTTTCAGACCTGCATACACTAACAAAGCAAACGATTACATAGCATATGAATATTCATTATAAAACAAAGCATATCTATCATATTGACCAAGGAATACATGAAATAATTCATTAACAAATCATTGAGAAGAATGGACTTATTTGTATTAAATAATCAAAGTAACCATTACAACCTGAGCCTTGGTGTTGTGCAAGCTCCTCCCAGGGTCCAGCAAGAGATTTCCTCTACTTTGACAAGCTCACCCACTCCCACTATGGCAACAAGAAAGGATAGTGATCTCTCCTCACAAGTCAACAATGGAAGTCCTAATTCCAGCAGCATTTACCCTTTAGAATGTTCAGCTTTCAACCTCCCCTCCTTTGGCCCAAAGCCTGTATTTATAGTATTCTAGAGGAAGTTATTCAGTTCCAACATCAATGGGATACTCCCTCTTTTGGATGGGGTAGCTCCTCTCTTGATGGGATAAGTTCCTCTATCATAGGGGTGCATGAACCATCTGGAGGCGCTCAATACACGTCAAACACTCTTCTAGAAGGCTCTAGAAGTGTGACCACAAGTAACTTTTTTAAGATGAAACTCGCGCCTTTTGACCTTTACAGGAGTACGCACCCATCCCTTGACTTACAGAGCGTACAAGTACGCAGGTACAATGAGCTTGGGATGCGTACACGCAGGCAAGGTAGAGAGAACCGCGTACC
>APFE030455953.1:0-19420 GCA_000404065.3 Pinus taeda | reverse complement strand
AGGTGGAGGTAGAGGTGGAGGTCGACGAGGTGGAGCTAATTGTCATTTTGCCTACCACCTCCTATACTTCCACCTCAACCTCCGCCTTCAACTCTTCCGCCTAACACATCGACCTCCACTACCTCTGCCACCCCTTCTCGTCCACCACCTCCACCTACACCTCCACCTCTACCACCTCCACCTCCACACTGTCCACCCCCTCCTCCTCAAACTCGAGCTTCACCGCCTCCTCGACCATGACCTGCTCCTCCTCCTCCTCCTCCTCTTCTTTCACCACATCCTCCACCTCCTCCCTATCCTCCACCTCATCCTCCTAGTCCTTCACCTACCCCTCCTCCTCCACTTCCACCTCCTCTTCTTCCACCTCCTCCACCTCCACCTCCACCTCCGCCACCACCACCACCACCATCTCCTCCTCCAACTCCAACTCCTCCACAACCTCCTCCTCCACCTCCACAGACACCTCCTTCACCACTTCCACATCCACCGCCTCCTCCTCCTCCTCCTTATCCTCCTCCTACAGCTCCACATCCACCTCTCCCTTTGCAACTCAACCTCCGCCTCTGCCTCTCCCTCTTCCTCCTCATCCTCCACCACCACCAACAGTACCACCTCCTAAACATCCTCCACCTCACCTCCACCACAACCTCCACCTCCGCGAGCTCCTCCATGATCTTCCTGACCCCTCCTACACCTCCACCCCATCCTCCTCCTCCACCTCCTCCTCACACTCCTCCACCACCTCTACCTCCTCCTCCACCACCACCCGCTCCACCAACACCACCACCTCCCCTTTTTCCTCTGCCTCCACCACCTCTTCCACCTCCTCCTCCTACTGCACCTTGACCACCACCTCCTCCACCTTCACCTCCTCCTCCTCCTACTCCACCACCACCACCTCCACCTCCACCTCTCCCCCACCACCTCTTCCACCTCCTCCTCCTACTGCACCTTGACCACCACCTCCTCCACCTTCACCTCCTCCTCCTCCTACTCCACCACCACCACCTCCACCTCCACCTCTCCCTCTGCCTCTGCCTCAGTCTTCGCCTTTCGCCTCCTTCACCTTCGCCTCGTCACAAAACCTAAAAAAAATCAAAATAGCATATCATTTCAGTCTCTTTATTTATAACATTGCATATCATTTCATTATATTTATTTAGAATACTCATTGATTCATTCTTTAGAGTGATAATTCAGATATCAATATATGCATGATAATATAAAAAATAACATGTATAGAAATTTGTAATATAAATTTGTAATTATGAGAAAAACAATTTAATTAAAAAAAATTGTAACAATTACATAAATAATATCAAAATTTGTTCACAAAAATCACACCCAAGTCAATATTTATTTTTAATGTCCAAAACTATTTAAAATCAATATATTAATTAGACAAAATATTTAAAAAAAAAAGATAAACAAAAAAGAGAATTACCATAGAGGTTATTGTTATGTTATGGGTTCTATTTTCGTCATGAAAGCCCCTGCGGCTTGAGCTAAGAGTTTTTATTTTACAACATATTCAGCATTTTTCTCTCTGGAGTACATTTATTATAAAAAAAAATAAAAAAATTCAAGGACTTGTACTGTTGCATTTATATACTAAATAATTTGATTTTCCCTAAACCAATAATTTAATTTCTTGAAATTTTAAAACGCAGAAGAAGAAGATCAAATACTTGATGAAAAACTGTATGTATTCATGAAACGATTTGACAGCTTCCATGCAATCTTCTTCTCCCTCAGACTTCATACAAAACTTCAATAATTTCTTCGGAGAAATGAAGTAATGCAAACATTTTAATAGAAAATAAATCCACACGATAACGTCCTCCCCAGATATGTTGAGACGTAGGTGGTCTCTCGCATATTTATTCCTCTTGGGAGCGGTTGTCATGGATCACCATATGTCTCACATGTTATTTCGCGAGTATAACCACTCGCCCCCTTTGCAGAAACCACAAATTGAACATCAGGAAGTGAACAGACTCCCAAGATAGACAGCAACAACATTGTGGATCCGAACTTCATATTTTCAGTCTTACACTCTCGCAACAAAGACATTGAGGCGACAACATTGTCGATCAAACACACGACCCTCTTGCAACAAAAATACCGAGCCAACAACATTGTGTATCGAACACAAATGGCCACACCTTGAAACAATTGGGAGAGATTTTGAAATCCCGTATCAACAATTGGGAGAGATTTTGAAATCCCGTATCAACAATGACTATTAATTCTGGATTAACTAAACGCTACGGTTGAAAACATTGCATTGTGAAATTCGCGTTGAACAATGAGAAAACAGCTCGAATTCCTCTGGCATTCCTGTGCAGCTCTTAACTAAATGTTAGGGTTGAATTAGAAATATTAATTACAATAACTCAAAAAAGTAAAACGGAAAAAATCAAAACGTTACCTAAATTTAGAAAGCTAAATATTATACACATTCTTGAATGTTCCAAAAACAAAACAAAAAAGTTGCGATGGTGAAATCCGCCTAGAATAAACGGCTCAAATTCAACTAAATGTTAGAGTTGAATTCAAGAAATATTAATTACAACCACCCAAATTACCTTCCAAATATGTAAAGCACATTTCGAAAACCAACTGCCATAACACTTCCAAATATCTAAAGCACATTTCGAAGTACTTTCCAATGGTGAAACGTACTTTTCAATGGTTTGCTTCTCTAAAGCGGCAGCATATAACCACTGCAATGGCACTACCAAATGTCTAAAGCGGCAGCATATAACCGCTGCTGCAACATTTGTTTTATTTTATTGGCAAAGACACAGATATAAACTTAAAAATATTTTCCAATGATTTAGGTCACTTACAATGAATTAAGGAAATCAATAACATTCGTAGTAATGTCCAGAACTGCGGACCCCGTTTTCAAAACAGCCGTAGCGCTTATCCCTTGCGTTGCCGCTCCCGTTGACGAAGAGCTTATCACGTGCGCTGCCCTTGCCGTCGACGAAGAGCTTCTCATTTGGGCTGCCGCTACCGTTCCTGAAGGGGCTCCCGTGAATATGTGGCCGCGGGGCACCTCAAGCGGCGATATCGACTGCATTCTCATCTCTTCCAACGTATCCACAGGTAATTTAGCGCAAAAAATGTTATCTAAATTTAAAACGCTGAATATTAATTACATTCATGAAAGTTCCACAAACAAAAACAACATTTAACTTTTTTCTTTTTGGGTAACTTTTTATTTTTTGGGCTGTTCTAATTATTATTTCTTGAATTCAACCGTAACATTTATTTAAGAGTCCGTTAATTCATAGCCGTTTACTCAACCCTAACAATCGCAATCTCTTCGACCAAAGAATCCGAATTCGTGAGGTTTATTCATAGCCGTTTCCCAATCGTTTCAAGATCTGCCCAATCGTTTCAAGATGTGCCCAATCGTTTCAAAAAGAATTATATGAGTATGTTCGACCATAAGTCAGATTGAATATAAGTCAAATTGAATATCCACAATGTTGTTGGCTCTGTATATGAATCTTTGTTGGGAGAGGGTCGTGTGTTCGATCCACAGTGTTGTTGGCTCTGTATTTTTATTGTGGAGAGAGTGTTGTGTTTTCCATTCACGATTTACATTGTTGAGAGAGCCTTGTGTGTTCCATCCATGATCCACAATGTTGTCGCCTTTGTATCTTTGTTGAGAGAGCATTGTGTGTTCCATCCACGTTCCTCTGCATCTTTGTTTGGCAAGAATCAGATTAAATATAACTCAGATTGAATATATGAAAGTTGTGTGTTCGATCCACAATGTTGTTGCCTCTGTATCTCTATCTTTGTTGGGAAAGGGTCGTGTGTTCGATTCACAATGTTGTTTCTCTGTATCTCTGTTGTATCTCTGTTGAGAGAGCGTAATGAATATATGAAAGTCGTGTGTTGTATTCACGTTCCTCTGTATCTTCGTTTCAAGAGGGTCAAACTAAATATATGAAGGGTCTTGTGGGTCCTGTGTTCGATCAACGCTCCTCTGTATCTTTGTTGGGAAAGCGGCTCTGTATCTTTGTTGGGAGAGCGTCAGAATGAAGGTCGTGTCTTCGATCCACGCTCAACACAGCTAGCACTTCATAACTCTACTTCAAATCATGTTGGAGGTAAGGAGGCTATTTCTTTCGATTCAAATTATCTCGACATTCTTGACGCATGCATTTCCTTCTTCAATCTTTGTTTTACTTCTTCTTCGATCTTTGTTATCTTTGTTTTAAATTCTTGGTTATAAAAAAATTTTGCAACTGTGGAAATAGTTGATGGAAAGTTGTTTTGAAGTCATGCTCTTTTTTGCAACTATAAATAGGATTTATTGATAATTTTGTTTGCAGAATCCTGGTTTTAAAGTGTGGTTTATAAAAAAATATTCTGCAACTATGGATATCGTTTAGGGATAATTTTGTTTCTACATTTAAAACTATGAGCCTTGATTTAAAGTAGGGTTTATAAATTTTTTCCTAGAATTAGGGATATTGTTCATCGATAATTTTGTTTGCACATTTGGAATCATGCCTCTTTTCGAAACTCTTTTTAAAGTAGTGTTTATAATTTTTTCATGCAACTATGGATATCTTTTTCTAATAATTCTATTAGCACATTTGAAACCATACAACTATGACTATTTTTCGAACCTTGTTTTAGAGTAGGGTTTATAATTTTTGTCCACAACTATAGATATTGTTTACGAATAATTCTATTTGCAACTATGGATATAGTTTTTGAATAATTTTGTTTGTACATTTCAAAATATGCATGTTATTCGAGTCTTTTAAACTAGGTGTATAATTTTTTCTACAACTATGCAGAGCGTTTATAGATAATTTTGTTTGCACATTTAAAATGTTAACCACTTGTTTATAATTCTATTCTCTAGAGTCACCTTAATCCTTCACAGATCCATTTCCAACTTGTGAGTGTGATGTCCTTTGCTTCCTTCTATGCCATCACATATGCAAGGGGTGAGAAAATACTCTGTGTCCATGATCTGGTAAATGATATTGTCGATAGCCCAGATTGTGTGTCTTCAACCCTGCACAGGAGACCAAAACCAATATTCAAACCATTAAAAAGCTCCATTATCAGACCCGTGTGTAGTGAGATCATTCCCTAGAAATGACGCAGAAGATTGATCCAATGTCTAAAGGAACTCGACTGCATAAGGAAAGTGGAAAGAATTAGAAACCCTAGCCATCACACCGATCTCGTCCTCTTGACATAGTTACCCTATCAACCTTTAATTTGATTTCTTAATTAATATATTCTTATCTTACATTATAATCAATTTTTTACTTAATTTAATAAATGTAAGATCATAATTAGTATATTAGTTAATAAATTTTTATGGTACAAAATGGGTTGATTTTATAACTTGTTAAATTTATAGTATAAAATCAAAATTTCACAAATATTTTTAGTCAATTAACTGTATAGATATAAATGACCATGACAATAACACAAGTAACAATGTCTGTGGGTTTTCCCTATAAGAATCATCGCCAATTCTTGTATGATTGAAAATCACAAGTTTTCATGATTTGTTTTAATCATTATATATTTTTCAACAATACAAATAATCACAACATCAAAGGTGACTATGACCATGGATTCTTTTGTAACCCAAATCATTCAATGTAAAATTAAAAAGATTGCAAATGGCCCTCATATTTATGATAAATACAAAGAAAATAAACATAAAATTTACAAATTGATGTTTTATCATGATAGAATTTTAAATGTATGTGGTTTTACTTTGAGCTATGTATTTATTTGTTGCGCTTTTGTTTTTGTGTGGTCGTTTTTTGTGTATAATATTTTTACACATATGTAATGTCATAAAATACTTTTATAATGAGCATAATTTGTATATTAACTTATTAATCTTTAAATTGTTGTTTAATTTAATTGATATGATTTTTATAATTAGTTAGAGGTTATGTTTTATGATGAATTTTTTTATGTTTGTGTTTTCATTTTATGTAATGGTTCCTTTATTTATTTATGATGTTGTTTGTGTATAATTTTAGCACACAAGAAAGGAAGGTCATTGCCCAAATTGTCTATTGACATAATACAAATCACCTTTATGATGATTTTACACATAGAAAATATAATATGCAAGAATTAGAGTTCCAATTAATTAAATGTGTATTAAACTATATATGTTCAAATCACGATTTAGTTTAACGAAATTCCATTTATTTTTACAAATGGCCATAACATCATGAATGGCTATGGATTTTTTTGTAAGTATCATTATTCAATACATCTTTGAGAATCAAATTATTTTATAAATATTTTTAATCAATATCTATTGATAAGTAGTTACAAATCCATGTTTTATGATGGTACAATTTTAAATATTTGTTTTTTTATTTTATATAACGTACTGGTTTGTTTGTTTGTGTTTGTATCTCTATAAATTCGTGAACATAGAAAAAGTATTAGAATAACTTTATACAAATAACTTATATGATTATTTTAGGCATGCATAGTATCCAATGGAAGAATTACACTTCAAATGAATTGATTGCTTTCATAACTTATCTATCTTAAATTTAACAAGAGCTCACTTATTTTGGTAAATGAACATGACATCATGAATGACAATGTATTCTTTTTTGTAACCACCACTCTTCAATGTGAGTATTTGAAAATCAAAATTATTAATTAATATAGTCTTATAATTAATTACGATTTTATGTTTTATGATATAATTTCAAATGTTTGTGATTGTATTTTTTTGTGTATGTGTTTGTGTTTTGCATATTTTATAAGTATTTTTAATCAATATATATTTAGAATTAGTGACAAATCCATGTTTTATGATGGAAAGGAATGTGTTGGAATATTCATGGTAATATTGAAATATTAATGTTAAGATTTCTGTCACTACCCAACAAAAAAAAACATTTAAATAATATCAAATATCAATGTTTTATGCGGCTAAACCTTAATATATATATATAAATATATTAGCAATATAATCTTGTCCCGAATCTTCATAGCCAAGCTGGCATTAGTAGCCTGAGCTGGCATGTGGATGTGCTGGTGGTCGCTTGGTCCTTCCCGCCGTCACCTGCACTTGGATCGATAGGATCACCTGGCGAATTTAATACCACGCCTCGGTATTGCTCCTCCGGTTGTCCGGATAGATCCGCTCTCGCCTTGGGATTTACTTTCCTGTACGATCCTTGGAATGGAAGCTATAGTAATAAATTCTCTGATCAAAACCTGCATCCTCTCGGGATTACTCCTAATCTAACGGATCAGATTTCCCCACAGCGATCAATGGTGGATTTTGAAGGTATTGTGATCAAAAGGGGTTTGTCTAGGGTTTCATTGTCATTATCTGGGTGCATGGTAGCAGTGCCTCTCGGCTCTGCATGCTCTGGTTTACCAGGGAATTCAAAGTTCACACTGCCATCCCACAGAACGGCTATCGTCTGGAGAGAGGATTCTGTCGCCAGCATACTGCGAGGAGTGGTCGAGTCTTTCGCGGTTCATCTGGAGGTAAAACAGATAATCCCCTTTTTGATTAACCTAGACTGGTTCAATGTTGTTTATGGGTGAGCAGATTTAACCGATTAATCTTTGGTTGCAGGGTCTCTGAACATGAAATTATGGTGACGCCTGCCTTCAGAGTTCAAGCTTCGACTGGAAATCACCAGGTATGTAGCTCTAGCCATGGCTGGTAATTTAATTAACCTTGGCAATGTCTGAGTATGGATTCTTTGTCATGCCAGGAGACTTATCATGCTCCGTTATGGCTAGTCCGAGGGACGGACCTCTTCGCATTGGTTTCTGGTCGGAGGGTTTCAATTCCCTGGTTGTATTAGACGGTTCTGTTACTTAGGTTACTGTAAATTTTAACCCATAGGAACCCATCGAGGGGGCTGGGCATGCTCATTATCATATGGGTTTGCTCTAACAGTTTACCAACTGAATGTAATGATTGATGTTACGAATTCTCGTATGGTTTCCTGGGTTCACAAGATTCTAAACTTGCTCTGGTTATTTTTTGTATATTTGCTCTCGGCATGTATCTTGCTGTAATTTCAATGTCTTTTCCGATATATGTTAAGAATCGCACAGATTGTCCGTGCTTCCATACTTACCAGTCTTTTATATATGTGAATACATGAAGTTATGTTTAAATTGATGCGGCTACGGTTGTAATGATACCGAGGATTTCGTTTCCTTTATTTACAACTGTATTTCTGTTTGTTTTCCGTGACCTGAACCTGTAACAGTGAGTCGAAATGACTATACTTACAGTGATACGCTCTGACATTTGATTCGGCGAGCGGTTAGTTATGAGTATATGTGTATCATGGTGAACTCTGTTCCGCCATTATTCACAGCTTATGGTTAAAACCCATTTAGCTATTACGAATGTTATGACAGAGGCTTGATTTCATTTCGTTTAATGTTATAATTAAAAGGATAGATGTGTAATCCTGTACTTATATCAATTATTATATTTGCTGGTAAGATTGTACAGTCGTTCCGTCTCGGTCGACATTGCTAGAGCCATTTAATAGTGAAGTCCTGTGTTATTATGACCAGACTTGCACGCCTTCGGGTGTATGCACAGGGGTCGCATGCATCTATTAAACCATCGGTTCTGTTTCTTGTAATAATTCTTGGATTCTGCTATGATATTTCCATTGCATGTTCCAGTTATTTATAATTCGACTGTTGCCATAATTACTTAACTCGGATGACTGGGTTTTCTTTATTTTGGTTGAACTATACTCGCGCAGTTATGAATATGGCAGTTATGAATATAACTTGTGACTTTTCTACCTGATTACAGTCAATACGTTATCTGATATTTCTGGGTTTGACAGCTATGAGTATAACTTGTGATTTTTCTATCTGCACACAGTCAATACGTTACTTGATATTTCTCTGAATTTGTCTACTGATTAAAATATTTAGCATCATACTAGTTATTATAATCTTTAAGAGAACAGATGCTTTATTCCATCTTGCTTATGTATTCATACTTACAGTAGGTAATAATCCTGTAGGTTTATAATAAAAGCTTCTCTCTCTCAGATACTAATAAAATCCTATGATACAGATAACTAATAACTTTTCAGTAAGATAAGACTCCTAGTTAATGCTGTAACCTTAATGTACTTACCTGTACTGTGCCTTCCTTAACTTGTACTTGGTGCCTGTTCCTGAATCTGGAATAAACTCATATAAAGCTTGTTATCCTCCCAACCATGAGATCAGTCTCTCAGATCTGATTCTCTGCCCCAAGCTCACTTGAAGGCCACTGCCTCTAGCAAGGTGATGCACGCTATCAGCGATGCCAAGTAACGCACAGCAGTGCTGGTACCATCTGGTCCTCACCAGACATGGTACTCCTTTCTTAGTTCTGTTTTTTCTTCTTTCTGCTTTTCTCCTGCCTGTTCCTTAACAGCCTAGGTCCCTTTTCTTTTCCCATTTCTATGGAAAGAAAAGTAGTTAGGGTTGCCCTCTCTTAATTGGAAACTGTTTCTTTTAATTAAACAAGCAGAAATAAATAACTTTTCTCATAAGGTTATTTACAATATTATTTAATCCATCATTTCAACTAATAACATTTCCACAAAAATTAAAGTAATAATTCCAGTTTTCATATTTACCTAACATGGTAATTTAGAAAATTATTCATATAACTGTTTGGGTCATTACATCTCCTCCCCCTGAGATTGGACACCGTCCTGGTGTCTTACAGTCAGAAACAAATTTGGATATGTTTTCTTCATCAATTCAAGGTCTTCCCAAGTGGCCTCCTCCGGCCCAAAATGTCGCCATTGTATCTTAACTTGGGTAATAACTCGTTTCCGCAGCTGCACTTCTCTCTGGTCGAGAATGCTCAGCGGTTCGACCAGTACTTCTCCTTCCGGTTCGACCTGCACCACACAATTTTCTAATTAGTTTCACTTCAAATGAGATTCTTGTTGAATCTTTAATATAACAATAACCCCACCTGTATATCCTGCCATCGGATTACATGCTTAGGGTCATACACATACTTCTTTAGGACTGAAACATGAAATACGTTATGGACCCGGATGTGACTCGGCAATGCCAGCTGGTATGCCACCGGTCCGACCCTTGCCAGAATCTGAAAGGGTCCACAATATCTGGGCGCCAGTTTAGTGCACCCAGCCCACTGCAAGGTACTCCTCTTGGCTTGAATTCTAATATACACATGATCCCCAACCTGGAACTCCTTAAATCTTCTCTTCTGATCAGCGAAATTCTTTTTTCTATCCTGTGCAGCCTTCAAATTAACCCGCACTCTTTTCACCATATCCTCCATCTCCTTAAGCATTTCAGGTCCTAAACTTAATTTGTCCTCAGGCCCTCCCCAGCTGGAGGGTGTGCGGCATTTTCGTCCGTACATGACCTCAAATGGACTCATTTGCGTGGAGGTGTGATACCCATTGTTATACGCAAACTCCACCAAATGTAAGTACTCTTCCCACTGTGTGGGTTGTTGCATAACATAAGCCCTTAGCAAATCTTCTACTACTTGTTTCACCCTTTCAGTCTGTCCATCGGTTTGCGGATGGTAGGTTGTGCTAAAGTTAAGTTGAGTACCCAAATCAGCAAACAGTGTTTTCCAGAAAGCTGAGGTAAATTTCACATCTCGATCGGAGATTATTGTTTTTGGAAGGCTGTGCAATTTGAACACATTTTGCATAAAAATGTGGGCGATTTGTGCAGCTCTATATGTAGACTGCACAGGTATGAAATGTGCAGCCTTACTCA
The DNA here is from genome assembly GCA_000404065.3 of Pinus taeda. Taxonomy (NCBI): domain Eukaryota; kingdom Viridiplantae; phylum Streptophyta; class Pinopsida; order Pinales; family Pinaceae; genus Pinus; species Pinus taeda. Next base: position 8,623 of record APFE030455953.1, on the reverse strand, counting down.
ATTTGTCCACTACTACCATAATGGAATCATTGTGTTTCTTTGTTCTAGGTAACCCCGTAATAAAGTCCATGGATATGATTTCCCATTTCCATTTAGGAATGGGCAACGGTTGTAACAGTCCGGCTGGATGCTGATGTTCGGCTTTAATTTGCTGGCATTCTAAGCACCGTGCCAAATATTCCACAATATTTCTCTTCATTCCTGGCCAAAAATATTCTTTCCGGATTGCTGTTATCATCTTTTGATAACCCGGGTGACCAGCATAATGGCTGATGTGGAATTCATCCATGATCAGATTTTTAATTTGGCTTTGATTGGGCACATATATTCTTCCCTTAAAGTATATTAATCCAGCATCATTTACCGTATATTCCTGTTGATTGTCTCCTCCGACAGACTGCTGTATTTACTGTTTCAACTGCTGATATTCTGCATCTTGGTCTGAAATTCCTTTTATCATGTCTAGAAAGGGGTTTTTCCACCCATTGATGGAAACTTCATACAAACTTTGTATTTTTCTACTTAAGGCGTCTGCCACTCTGTTTTCCTTCCCTTGCAAATGCTTTATATCAAAGTCGAAACCACTTAGAAAGTCCATCCACCGTGCTTGTCTAGCGTTTAAAGTAGGTTGGCTGAAATAGTTGGTCAAGCTATGGTGGTCAGTGAGCAGCAGAAATTTTCTGCCCATAAGATAATGCCGCCACATTTTCAGAGCATGTATAACAGCGGCCAGTTCCATGTCATAGGCGGAATATTTCTGCTCATGTTCTTTCAACTTACGAGATTCGTAAGCAATCACCTTACCTTCTTGCATTAAGACTCCTCCCAATCCTTCCTTACTTGCATTTGTACAGACCACATAATCCTTATTAGGATCTGCTATATTGAGAATAGGGGCAGTGGTGAGCAGATGCTTCAGTTGCTCGAAACTTTTCTGGCAACTTGAGGTCCAATGGAATGATTTTCCTTTTTTCTGCAGTGAGGTAATGGGGAAAGCTACTTTGGAGAATCCTTCTACGAATCTTCTATAATAACCAGCCAATCCCATGAAAGACCGGACATTCGCTACATCTTTTGGCACAGGCCAATCCATTATGGCCTTTATCTTTTCCGGATCCACAGCAATTCCTTCTTTCGTGATCACGTGACCCAAATATTGGATTTCCTCCTTAAAGAAGTCACACTTACTAAACTTTGCGTACAACTGGTGTTCTCGAAGGGTTTGTAATACTATTCGAAGATGTTCGTGATGTTCTTCGATTGTACGTGAATATATTAGTATGTCATCAATGAATATCAACACAAACCGATCCAAGTATGGATGAAAAATGTTGTTCATTAAACACATGAAAGTTGCAGGGGCATTGGTTAGCCCAAATGGCAATACCACAAATTCGTAATGTCCATACCTTGTTCTAAAGGCTGTTTTAGCGATATCCTCGTCCTTAATTCGGATTTGATGATATCCAGATCGCAAATCGATCTTGGAGAACACCGTTGCACCTTTCACTTGATCGAACAGTTCATCGATCCGAGGTAAGGGGTACTTATTTTTAATGGTTAACTTGTTCAATTGTCTGTAATCGATACACATCCGGAGAGTACCGTCCTTCTTTTTGACAAATAGGACTGGAGCTCCCCATGGAGACACACTAGGGCGAATGTATTCCTTGTCTAGTAACTCCTGCAACTGCATTTTCAATTCTGTTAGTTCAGGTGTACTCATCCTGTAGGGTGCTCTTGATACTGGTGCTGCTCCGGGTACTAACTCAATGGTAAAGTCTATATTTCTTCGTGGTGGTAGTCCAGGAATTTCTTCTGGAAACACATCTGTAAATTCTTGTATTACAGGAATGCTGTTCACAGAAGTCGATTTATCCTTGGAATCTGCATACCCCACTTGAATGGCGTAAACTTGACACCCCTTCCGTATGCATTTTATCAGTTGGTTCGCGGTTATTGGGCGAACCTGCACTAGTTGCTTAATTCCTTGCATTTCTTTTCTGTTTCCCTGCTGGTCTCGATAGTAAATAACTTTGGTTTTGCAATCAACTAATGACCAGTGCTTCTCTAACCAGTCCATTCCGATTAAGAGGTCATAGGAGCCGAGAGGAAGTACGTTCAGATCAGCTGTCACTGGCTGGTCTGCTATGGTAAATGAGCAATTGTTGACTTTGGCTGTTACCCGTCATTTGGCTCCAGTAGCTAGTTGCACTAGCCAAGGATTTTTGAATTTAACAGATTGTAAACTACATTGTTCCACTACCCTTGGGCTTACATAGCTTAATGTAGCCCCAGGATCAATTAAAACAGATATGGTAAGGTTTGAGATTTTACCTTCGAATTCAACCATGGTTGGTTGATATTCTGCCTGACGGTCTTTCAGAGCCGCGTTAATCCTGGGTATACTGCGACCAACCTCGCCCACTGTTGAAGCTTCATGAATTTGAGATAATTGCTCAGTTCCTTTTCGCTGTGGACAGTTTTTAATATAGTGAGGTCCCCCACAACCCCAGCACTGCACTGGAGGTCTTGCTGTGCCTTCATTATCCAGCCTTGGGTGCTGCTCACTGCCCTTGGGCTCATTTGTAGTTCTAAACTTAGGTGCAGTTCTGGACGCAAATCTGTTATTTGCTACTCTGCCATTTCCCTTACTTCCATTACTGCGATTTCCTTTGCTGTTTCCAACTGTCTTAAAGCCTCTCTTCTCATTCCATTTCCTGTTAGCAGTTTCCCATTTCTGTTTACTTTGTTGATAACAAATTCTAGCTTTACGAATTACTTCATCCATTGACTTTGGATTGTCAAACTCAATCCTTTCTCGCATATATGGTGGCAAACTGCTAACAAATCTCTGAACCTTGGCCTTCTCTTCCCTTATATAAGGTACGTAATGAAGTAAGGAAGTAAAGCGGGTAATGAACTCATCCATAGTCTGATGTCCTAACCTTAAATCATGGAACTCTCTTGCCTTCTCATCATAGAAACGTTCTGTCAGATATCGCTCCTTAAAGAACCTTTGAAAACTATCCCATGTAATATTTTGTTCGGTTACTCCTTTTACTATCTTCACCTCCTCCCACCATAAGGTGGCCTTCCCTTGTAACTGAAAAATAGCTAGTCGTGCTTTAAGGTTGTTATCATACTCATAAAGCTGAAAATACTTGTTCATATTAATGATCCAGGCTTCCGCTGCTTCTTCTTGTTCTCCATCAAAATGTGGTGGTTTAATTTTGCGGAATTCTCCTTGTAATTCTACTCTTTGTCTTTTTGAGGTTTGTTGGTCAAATACATTATTAGAGCGTTCCTCTAGTTCCTCTGATCCTTCGGGAGGTATGTGATGATTCTGTTCTTCAGACACCCTTGGCTGTTCTGCACTAGGATTAACTGGTAACTGATTTTGTCTGTCAGACAAACTCTTTAAAATTCTTTCTTGTTCCATTGTTAACCGAGCATTGTCCTCCCGCAGACGAGCCATTTCATTCTTCAGTTCTTGCACCGTCTCCAGGATTGCTTGATTTGTAACCCTGGCTTCTTCTCCAAGTTGTACCCACAGTTCGGGGTTATTCTCTGGACCGGGTATACCCTGCCCCATTGCAGGTCTTCGTGTTGTGTTATCTGCTCTCCTCATGTCTCTGTCTTCAAAACCTGGATCCTGTACTTTATTGCAACAACAGAGAAAAACACTCAAGAATGTTATCGAAAATAACTATTTGTAAAAAAAAAAAAAAAATTATACAGTGTCCTTTCTGTTATTGCTGTTCTACCCAGAGGTCACAGTGTTGTATCTGGGCTCTGATACCATATGTCACTACCCAACAAAAAAAAACTTTTAAATAATATCAAATATCAATGTTTTATGCGGCTAAACCTTAATATATATATATAAATATATTAGCACTATAATCTTGTCCCGAATCTTCATAGCCAAGCTGGCATTAGTAGCCTGAGCTGGCATGTGGATGTGCTGGCGGTCGCTTGGTCCTTCCCGCCGTCACCTGCACTTGGATCGATAGGATCACCTGGCGAATTTAATACCACGCCTCGGTATTGCTCCTCCGGTTGTCTGGATAGATCCGCTCTCGCCTTGGGATTTACTTTCCTGTACGATCCTTGGAATGGAAGCTATAGTAATAAATTCTCTGATCGAAACCTGCATCCTCTCGGGATTACTCCTAATCGAACGGATCGGATTTCCCCACAGCGATCAACGGTGGATTTTGAAGGTATTGTGATCAAAAGGGGTTTGTCTAGGGTTTCATTGTCATTATCCAGGTGCAGGGTAGCAGTGCCTCTCGGCTCTACATGCTCTGGTTTACCAGGGAATTCAAAGTTCACACTGCTATCCCACAGAACGGCGATCGTCTGGAGAGAGGATTCTGTCGCCAGCATACTGCGAGGAGTGGTCGAGTCTTTCGCTGTTCATCTGGAGGTAAAACAGATAATCCCCTTTTTGATTAACCTAGACTGGTTCAATGTTGTTTATGGGTGAGCATATTTAACCGATTAATCTTTGGTTGCAGGGTCTCTGAACATGAAATTATGGTGACGCCTGCCTTCAAAGTTCAAGCTTCGACTGGAAATCACCAGGTATGTTGCTCTAGCCACGGCTGGTAATTTAATTAACCTTGGCAATGTCTGAGTATGGATTCTTTGTCATGCTAGGAGACTCACCATGCTCCGTTATGGCTAGTCCGAGGGACGGACCTCTTCGCATTGGTTTCTGGTCGGAGGGTTTCAATGCCCTGGTTGTATTAGACGGTTCTGTTACTTAGGTTACTGTAAATTTTAACCCATACGAACCCATCGAGGGGGCTGGGCATGCTCATTATCATATGGGTTTGCTCTAACAGTTTACCAACTGAATGTAATGATTGATGTTACGAATTCTCGTATGGTTTCCTGGGTTCACAAGATTCTAAACTTGCTCTGGTTATTTTTTGTATATTTTCTCTCGGCATGTATCTTGCTGTAATTTCAATGTCTTTTCCGATATATGTTAAGAATCGCACAGATTGTCCGTGCTTCCATACTTACCAGTCTTTTATATATGTGAATACATGAAGTTATGTTTAAATTGATGCGCCTACGGTTGTAATGATACCGAGGATTTCGTTTCCTTTATTTACAACTGTATTTCTGTTTGTTTTCCGTGACCTGAACCTGTAACAGTGAGTCGAAATGACTATACTTACAGTGATACGCTCTGACATTTGATTCGGCGAGTGGTTAGTTATGAGTATATGTGTATCATGGTGAACTCTGTTCCGCCATTATTCACAGCTTATGGTTAAAACCCATTTAGCTATTACGAATGTTATGACAGAGGCTTGATTTCATTTCGTTTAATGTTATAATTTAAAGGATAGATGTGTAATCCTGTACTTATATCAATTATTATATTTGCTGGTAAGATTGTACAGTCGTTCCGTCTCGGTCGACATTTCTAGAGCCATTTAATAGTGAAGTCCTGTGTTATTATGACCAGACTTGCACACCTTCGGGTGTATGCACAGGGGTCGCATGCATCTATTAAACCATCGGTTCTGTTTCATGTAATAATTCTTGGATTCTGCTATGATATTTCCATTGCATGTTCCAGTTATTTATAATTCGACTGTTGCCATAATTACTTAACTCGGATGAATGGCTTTTCTTTATTTTGATTGAACTATACTCGCGCAATTATGAATATGGCAGTTATGAATATAACTTGTGACTTTTCTACCTGATTACAGTCAATACGTTATCTGATATTTCTGGGTTTGACAGCTATGAGTATAACTTGTGATTTTTCTATCTGCACACAGTCAATACGTTACTTGATATTTCTCTGAATTTGTCTACTGATTAAAATATTTAGCATCATACTAGTTATTATAATCTTTAAGAGAACAGATGCTTTATTGCATCTTGCTTATGTATTCATACTTACAGTAGGTAATAATCCTGTAGTTTTATAATAAAAGCTTCTCTCTCTCAGATACTAATAAAATCCTATGATACAGATAACTAATAACTTTTCAGTAAGATAAGACTCCTAGTTAATGTTGTAACCTTAATGTACTTACCTGTACTGTGCCTTCCTTAACTTGTACTTGGTGGCTGTTCCTGAATCTGGAATAAACTCATATAAAGCTTGTTATCCTCCCAACCATGAGATCAGTCTCTCAGATCTAATTCTCTCCCCCAAGCTCACTTGCAGGCCACTGCCTCTAGCAAGGTGATGCACGCTATCAGCGATGCCAAGTAACGCACAGCAGTGCTGGTACCATCTGGTCCTCACCAGACATGGTACTCCTTTCTTAGTTCTGTTTTTTCTTCTTTCTGCTTTTCTCCTGCCTGTTCCTTAACAGCCCAGGTCCCTTTTATTTTCCCATTTCTATGGAAAGAAAAGTAGTTAGGGTTGCCCTCTCTTAATTGGCAACTGTTTCTTTTAATTAAACAAGCAGAAATAAATAACTTCTCTCATAAGGTTATTTACAATATTATTTAATCCATCATTTCAACTAATAACATTTCCACAAAAATTAAAGTAATAATTCCAGTTTTCATATTTACCTAACATGGTAATTTAGAAAATTATTCATATAACTGTTTGGGTCATTACAGTGTTCGATACTCAATGTTGTTGTCTCTGTATGTTTGTTGAGAAAGGTCGTGTGTTCGATCCACAATTTTGTTGTCTCTGTATATTTGTTGAGAGAGCGTACTGAATATATGAAGGTAGCGTGGTATCTTTGTGAAGACAGCGTTGGACTGAATATATGAAGGTCCTGTGTTCGATCCACGCCCCTTTGTCCCTATGTATCTTTGTTGGGTCCTGTGTATATTTGTATCTTTGCTGGGAGAGCGGCTTTATATCTTTGTTGGGAAAGAGTAAGACTGGATATATGAAAGTCCTGATCCACGCTCAAGCTAGCACCTCATAACTCTACTTCAAATCACGTAAGGAGGCCATTTCTGTCGATTCAAATTATCTTAACATTCTTGACGCATTCAAATTATCTTAGCATTCTTGACGCATGCCTCCTCTTCTTCAATCTTTGTTTTAATGTCTTCATTATAAAAAAATTAGGCAATTATGGATATGGTTTATGGATAGTTTTGTTTGCACATTTGAAGCCAACCTTTTTTCTGCAACTATGGATAGAGTTTAGGGATAATTTTGTTGGGAAAATACTTGGTCTAACCTATTGTTTATAAGAAAATCTGCAACTACCGATATCGTTTAGGGATAATTTTGTTTGCAGATTTAAAACCATACCTATTTTTTAGAGTTTTTTTTAAAACGATGACTCTTTTTGAGCGTTGCTTTAATGTAGGGTTTAGAATTTTTTACTGTAACTATGCATAGTGTTTATGGATAATTTTATTTGCACATTTGAAATCATGCCTTTTTTTAGAGTGTTGTTTTAAAGTAGGGTTTGTAATTTTTTCTTCTAATTCTGTTTTTACGTTTGAAACTATGCATTTTCTTCATCCATTGTTTTAAAGTAGGGTGTAAAATTTTTTCATATAACTATAAATAGTGGCATTTATGGAGAATTTTGTTTGTACATTTGAAATGTTGAGCACTTGTTTATAATTCTTTTTCTGTAACTATGAAAAAATCTTATTGATACTTGTCGTGTTATATTACACTTTTGTTCACACGTTGCAAACTCTGAGCACTTCGTCATCAAGATTAGTCCTCAATTACTATATCCGCCCAATAGTCTCGACTGAATTTTTGTATTATGGTTACCAAAAACATCAATTTTATATAAATGTAGCCACATAATTTTGATCCACAAACCGAGATTACGACCTTTACTTCATAGAAATTCATGCAAACATTCATCTCTTTGGCCTTTTGTCAAAGGACGGACGGAAAAGATTTTTGGGGTGATACACTTTGATGTCTCAATTTTTTTAACTGCATTTTAATATGAAAATAGATTCAACTTTTTTTTATTAGAATTGGAATTTGGTACTGAAATATATATTTTCGAAATTTTTAATTTAAATTTAAGTTTTTAAATTATATTTTAAATATAAAATGTATTTTTAATATTTTAAAATATAAATATGTAGAAATAAGTAGGAACTGGAGTTGGGGTACTCATATCATATATTTTAAATTTAATATACAAATTTAAATTAAATAGTTAGAATTATCTATTATTATTTTCTAAATATAACACGAAAATGTTGCCTGGTGTGTTAATTTTTGCTGTTCACAGTTCTTTCAATTTTGATATTGAAAATCATAACTTCTGTTTTGTTATAATAGGTTAAATAGAACAAAGGTATCGAAATACATCTTTGTGAACCAATGCATTAGAAATACACCAATACATTAGACATACATCTTAGCAGCTATTGTAACGAAGGCATACTAAGAGTTATTTCTATAATCTTATATTTCACACACCTTAACCTCATTTGGTCCAATGAACCTGAAGATATTTGTGTTTCCATTTGAGACCACATATGTGAGATTATAATATCATTATTATTGGTGTTCCATCATACTTAATGGAGGCTTTATGAAGTTTGGTTGTGTTTTGTGTTTGTATGTTACTTAGGGTTTCCAGAATTTATGTCTATGGTAATTGAATTTTTATTTTATTTTATTTTT
>APFE030455950.1:0-16560 GCA_000404065.3 Pinus taeda | reverse complement strand
CCTCCTAGATTTTTGGAAAATGACGCTTCCGCGCTCCGCGCTTCCGCTTCGCTCCCGCTTCGTGCAACATTGATTTGGACATTTTTCCCTAGGTGGAGACTAACCCATGGGAAACCACTTGTCCAAGGTACATTAAAAATCAACATCACTACTGTAGCAAACTGATATTACTTCTTCTACTTGTTAATCCATGTAAGTTATTTACTGCGTTCTACTGTAAATATCGAAGTAAATACAACTACAACATTCTCTACTTAAAATTATATGTGGAAACAAGAAAGTAAGCAAAAAAGAAATACACAACACATTACACCGTTGATTTTAGACAAAATTCCCCAGAAAACCCCAATGCAAGAAAATCGTTGCAACACTTGACGGTTTTATTATTAAGTAATAGTTTCTGAATACAATCTCTGGATGCATTGCAGGCTATCCAGTACAGAGAATATCACTGACAAATGAATAGTAAGAAGTACCTCACACTATCACAAGGCGATCACGACTGATCCAACCAGAGAATGGCTTGCCCCTTGCTACCTCCACACAGTCACTGTGTTAGCCCAGCGTCACAGCGTCACTCCCTCTATTGATCGATTTGCCTCCCAGGAACTTTGATTTCCACCTCCCTGTCTCACACCCCAGCTTTTGGCTTCAGAAATCGATTCCTCCAGCAAAAATATAGACCTCCTCAAGGCTCTGCACTGCCTTTCCTAGATCTCTCTTTGCCTCCTCTGCTAAGTATTCCTGGATCAAGAGAAACCTCCAACCAGAACTATCCCTACCCCTCACTGCAAAAGATTACTTCAAATTCTTTTCCTGGCAATTGTTGTGCTTCAAAAATTCGATCATCTGATCTCCACTCGATGTGTCTTCCAAATGCCCCTCAAGCCTCCTCTTATAATCCTCCAGTTGAGAATCAATAGCCCTGATTGGATTCTAATCAATGGCTCAAATCATTTTGGCTTGATCCTCGTCTTCTTCTAGAAGTTTCACCCACAATTTGATTAATACCCTTTAATTATTTTAATTTCCTAAGTTTAGACTTAGGCATCCATTAAAAATAATTAATTATTTTAATAAAACTGTCTCTAGGTGGAATTTACCAAAACGACTTCTGGGTATTGTGGAATACATGTGTCCAAGCCTTCCTACAAATTTTGAGGCTTAGAGCACATCCGATGCTACCATAAATCATCATCCAATAGGTGTGTCTCTTCATAATTTGTTGAAGCCCCTCATTATGTCTATAAATAGAGGGTGAGAACATATGTTTTGAGCATCCATTTGTGAGCAACACTCATACAAAGGAGCTCTGAAATAGAAGGCAAGCCACAACTAGATAAGGAGGCCAAGGGATAGCGTAGGCAATTCTGTGGTGAAGGTCGAGTGTTGTAGGAGACAACAGGGTGTTTCAAGGATTGTTTGCTTGTTGTTTCAAGGCCGGATTACAGGGTTGTGTGGCTCGAGGAGACAAGGAGCATAACAGGGTTGTCTTAAGGTTGTTTGGGTGGAGTTTAAGGGAAATCAAAGACCTACAACTGTTGTTGTGCTAGACCATAGGCCATAGCCAGCAGCTAGGCTATTTCAAGGGTAGTGTTGAGGTGTATAAGCCTAGATTGGGATAGCGTAGGTGTGGAGGAGCCTCTCCTTGGAGGACCACAACCATATAAGGCTTAGTTGTTGACTATGTGAAGGGTGGAGGGGCAACGTTGTGTGCCTTAACCAGAGTTGCAGTGACTACAGGTGCAAGCGTGGAAGACAACAATGTTTTGTGGAGGAGTGTTGGGTCAAAGTATTTGACCAGAACTGGATCATAACATAGCATTCTGTGGGAGCCAATTAAAAAGGCTGACTTGGAGAGTTAGAAGCCTTTCTTAGGAGCTGATCTCGCAGTGACGTGATTGGGTACCATTGATTTGATTGGAGGGTAATGTGTTGGCTACCCAAAGTAGCCCTAGAGCAGCAGACAAGAAGGACATTGTTGGTGCGTGATTGGTTGAAGTATTGCAGCCTTATGTATACCTCTTTGATGTATGAAAGAGGCTACTAGAAGGCAGATTGGAGCTCAGGTATTGGCCAACCTAGAGAGAAGTTGATGAGCCCGTGTACATGCAACAGAAGTGACTTGCAGCATTGTTAGGAGGCAGCCCTCTTGGAGTCTCGATGTGTAGTGGCCTTGATGGACTAAGGCACTATTAGTGAGCACTACGGGAGCAAAGGATCGACAGAACAAGATGCGACATCGAAGTTGCACAACGAAGTTTGTCATTGTATCTTGTAAACCATAGAATGTTTTACTATTCAGATTTGGCTTAATATAACGAAGATTGGGATTGCACAATTTTGTTTAAAAACTGTGTATATTTGTACGAATGTGATTTGCTGCTTTATATTTCCATTGTGCAAAGTGGTTTATGGTTGAAATTCTTGGTTTGGTAGCATTAGTGATATTAAGACTCTAACCTAGACCCAAAGTCGTGGAAAATCAACACACTTATCCACCAATGATTATCAACACAAGATGCAAATTAAAGCTACTCAAGAATATTCTTATGCTAGTATACTGTCAATTTGATCTTAGGTGCCCAAGTTAACTTTACTTATCAACAAGATTAGACTTAGACTTTTGAGTGTTTTCAGGTGCAAACTTAGACAATTCTTATGACCAAGATGACATAAGCGAATTTTAGATTTCCAACAACTCAAATCAGCAACAATACTTCAGAATTTTAGTACTTATTTATTTTAGGACAGCAGTAAGAGAATCACTTTAGATCATGAAATTTACCAAGCATGTGAAACAGTGAATTTTCCAATGATTAGAAAATGTAAATTTATGATTTCAACCCACTTTAGGATGCAATATTCAGAAATTTTTCAGATCTAGTTTACTTATTACAACAGTGAGTAAATTAGAAAACCAGTGAGTTATTAGTGCTTGAACAAATGCCAAATTTAGCCCAAAACTTGGAAAAAAGTACCAACACTGAAAATTTGAATTTAAAGTGAATTATTCAGAAAAGTTTCAGATCTGATTCAAAGATTATTGCAGAAAATTCCAGCAAGCAAATTTCTAAATCTAAGCTAGATAACCAATGCCAAAGTGGCCAAATTTTGAGAAAATTAAATTTTGCAAATTTTGGATTATTTTGACCAACTTAGATGTGTTTTAGAGCATTTATCTCACTATTATAAAATAAAAATTGCAGTAGTAGCAAAACAGTGAAAAGCTAGGGTTTAGAGAGAAAACCCTAGGCCCAAGGCCTTGAAGATCCCTTGGTCCAAATTTGCGAAAATTTTGGGATGAAGTTGTCACCTAAAAAATAGATCTTTTGGGGTCCAAACCCTGCAAAACCACCAAGTATTCAGTCTCGAAAAATAAAAAATGAAAATAGGGTAGATTAGAACCAAGAAGGGCCAATGCTAGGCCTAATAGGGCTAGCGTTGAGGGATAAAGGGGATACAAAGGCAAATGAGGAAGGAAAAAGCCATCAACGCAAGAGGGATAAGGGCCTACAAGGCTGAACGGCTAGGGTTAGAAGGTGAATTAGAGCTTGAAAAGCCGACAGCTAGCCCAAAGGCAATTGTTTAGGGTGGAGGAAAGAGGTTGAGGCTTCCTGAGGCCATGGCTAGGCCAAAAATGGCCTAGAAACCCCAACATAGGGCTAAGGAGGGAAGGCTGAGACCCATAGGGCTTACGACCAACCCTAAACATGGCTAAAAGGTTGACGCAGAGGCTGAAGAGGGGGATGTTGACCTTGGAGAGGCCAAATCTAGGCCCGGGAGGCCTAAAACTCGAAAACTCGACTTCAAAGCAAAATTCTTCCTTTAGCTATGAATTTTTCTGAAAATTTTCCAATAGCTGGCGCTGCAAAAAATATTCAGAGACTAGATCTTACCCTCAAGGGCCTAGATCTACCTCTACTTCAGCCTTTTCTCTTGACTTCACCTGCAAAAATGAAAATAAAACACCATGTTGTCGCACAGATTGTCACGACAACGCTCAGACCGGGGGCTGTCACCCTGATCCTCGATCTCTCCGTTTAAGCTGTCTCTCGAGGCTAAGCGGGGTAGACCCTATGGGATGAATGAAGACCAATTGTGGACCAGTTGGGTTGGGAGACACAACAAGGCGATTTAGCACCAGATTGATTTTTGGAAATTAAAGTACTAGTGCCTTGTGGAGTTAATGATTAAATAATTGTTTATCAAAAGCTGCAGAAACATGAACTTTATAATTCCATGATTAACAATCATTTATCATCAAATAACCCAAGCAATGCAAGATATTCAGTAAATTCACAATGCTTTAACGATGATCCAGCAATTAAACTTCAAGAAAAATTAAATGCTTTAAATGATCATAAAATTTAAATGTTGACCACTTACCACTTTCACATAGCTAACTTCAGAATAAACATTAAGTGCATTTAACTATAGAGAAATGGAACATAGGGACACCAAAAATGAATTTTTCAATTTTTTTTGTTAAGCTTTTTCAATTTATTTATTTATTTATATTTTTTATTAAAATTTTAAGTTTAAAAACAAAACAAGATCTAAATAAATAAAATCTAAATCTAACACTTTATCATAAAAAAGGAAGATCTAAATTCTAAAAAAGAAAACTTATGGCTTTTTAATTTTTATATTTTTTTATATTTTAAAATTTTAAAATAAAAAATTAGAACAAAAAGAACTAAAAATGAAAAAGAACCTTTTTATATTTGTTAATTCATTATGATTTTTATGTGAGAATTTTTGAATTTATTAAAAAAATAAAATAAAATAAAGCTTGAAACTAACAACTCATCTAAAATGAAAATCGATTTCCATTTATTTCTATATTTTTTTAATGACTTATTAAAATAAGACAATAGAAACAAAAATATAACTAATACCAAACTAAAGCCAAAGTAAATAAAATTAAAAAAAGTAAATAATAAACACTAAAACTAAATCCTATCAAAACATGAAGAAAAACGAATTTTTTATGTCTTATGCTTTTAAATTAACACACATCAAACCAAATTGAAAAAAAAAAAACACACTAACCCAGCTTACGCTAACTTATGCATATCGATTTTTGTTTTTGTTTTTTGTTGAGTATGCAGGCTTGGACGGCATGAAGAAAACGCGCAAGAAAATATTGCTGCAGGTTTGCATGGAAATGGATGTAGCACAGGTCAACGTGAAGGAGCTGGAATGGATTTGAGGGACTGGGGGAGCCGAGCAATTTGAGGAGGAATGCGGGTGTGTGCTTTTTGCAGGTATGGCATGAAGATTGGAAGAGATCAATGGATGGCCAGCGGGTAAAGAAAAACGCATGGAGGAGAGTTGATGGAAAAGAGTGCTCACGCGAGCTAGGACAAGGAATATGCGACAAAATCGAATGTTTGTTTGATGTGTGCAGGTCGATAGGATGGCGAGGCAGCATAGTAATAAAGGAAATACACAGAAAAGGCAGTGTGAAAAGGGTTTCAAAGGTTGCGCGGAGATGAGGGCAGCGAAGTGAAAACGCGGAGGAGCTGTTTTGATGAGGAGGGACTGCAACAGCGAGGAGGGAAGATCTGAACGATGGAAGAAGGGAGAGTGTAAGAAGCTGCGTGTAGAGAAAGAGCAATTGATAAAGCCTGCGTATGGAGTAGAAAGAGAAATTGGGTGCCTTATGACTGCGTGAAGAATGCAGGCTCTGAGCAGCGTGAGGAACTTTACCCAATGTGCCCAAAAAAGAAAATTCGAAAATTCTTCCTGCAATAAAATTCAAGCCCCGAGCAGCATAGAAACTAAAACCGTAGTCCTCCTCCAAATTGCTTAATAGAAACCCTGAAAAAAATTTCAAAACTTGTACCTGCAATCTGCAAAAAAAACGAAAAACCAGAAATAAAAATGTGCAAGCAAGAAAACTGAAAAACCCTAAATCAGCGAAATAATTATAGTATTTACAAATTCTCGACTCTTAAGCAACCAGATTTGTCAATAATTCACAGAAATATTTTTAGAATTTTAAATTTAATATGATGTGCTTCAAAAAACCCTTCATGCATTCATAAAAAATTTCAAATGATAAGCCCAGGATCAAGAACTCGCTGTGCTCTTTCAGAAAACGCAATCTGGGAGTTGGCTGGTTCAGCCGAGAACTTCCCCCAAACACCCGGTAATCTAAAAAAAAGATTTCTTGCACAGCTTAAAATCAACCATTAACATAGAGGGAGAAAACAATAATGAAATCCAGATCAAATGGAGATACCTGCCATTATATTTCAGAATCTAAACTATCATTCAAACCCCAAAGATCAGACAAGATACATGTCCCTGAATCAATCTTTATCAAGTTATTATCGATGACTGAAAATAAAATTATGCAGAAAAATAAAAGATCTTACAACATTTCCAGAAGAGTAACACCAGCAAGATTTTTAACCCCAAAGTCTTTTTTTATTGAACAAAAAATGACTACAAAAGAGCTTTCTTTAGCACCAGACTCTAAGATCAAATCTGATCTCAAATGACCCCTAACACCCTATTTAAAGAAAAATTTCCCAATGGCTAGTTCGAATGATCCATGTCACAATGATCTCGACCATCAATGAGGATCAAAATCCCTTTTAATCTCATTCGTCGAATTTTTAAATGCATTTTAATACATTAAAAAATTAAAATTTTGCATTTACTTACTCAAAATTTTGACTTATTATTATTTTATTTTATTTTTCAAATTTTTTATTTATTTTTTAAATTTATTTATTTTATTTTTTATTTTTTAAAATTTATTATTTATTTTTTTATTTTATTCATTATTATCTATTTTTTTTTTTTTTTAGTATCTTTTTATTTTCTTTTATTGTTGATCTCGGAACTTAGCTTTTGGAAAAATCACCTAGGACCTATGAGGGGATTAAAACATTTTCTAACCCTCAAGACACTTTACATTATGACCTTTACAATTTTACATCTCAAAGGGGAAAACCCATTTGACATAGACCCTCATAGACAACCCAGTTCTGCGACCAAATATAATCTAGCAGATCAACACACTAGGATTCCCCTAAGATTCTAATGACAAAATTCATTCCGGCTTTGGGGTAAGGCTAAAGGAAAACTCTGCCCATCATGGACCGGTGAGACAAAAAACCTTCCGGAACATAGATTATTACTAGAAAATTAGGTCGACCTAGGCAATTTACATACATGACTCAGATCTGCTAAGATTATTTACAATTCACACATGCAGAATAGGTTTACAACATAACATGATCAGGTCGACGATGACTGTCAAATGGCACGGACATGTTGATTAAGCGCTACCCCTTTTGCGAAAAAGAGGGTGTACTGCTATGGGTAGTTGGCACGTAGTGGTCAACATCTGGCTCTACTTGAAGACACGTTGCTATACTGTAGGAATGTGAGAATCCAGAATCTGCATCCACGCAACACACAACAAAACATAAGTAGCATCGATCCAAAAATCATCATATAACGTTAAGCACAGTGAAGATATAAGCTCTTCATTTATTAACTCTCTAATAACATGAAAAGTAAATCTAATCCTAAAACAGAAATGAAATGCTGAAATGACAAGGAGTAGGGTTAGAAATACAATACAAAGGATGCCCCATGGCATCAAATGTGTTTAATGTAGTGTATACTGAGCATTTGCCTGCTTTCAGGCAAATCTGTCGACTGCTTGTCGGATGTGCCATGTCCAATTCTGCATATGGTAGGACTTTTTCCTATCCGAAAATCAAGTTGCTCGCGGCAGCCGTCTGATGCATCAATTCTTCTTCTCGTTCTCTTTCTTTTGCGCTTTCTCTTCGTGGCAGGTTGTATCACTGATGACGTGGAATTTTCTGCTTCAAAGCTCTCAGATGAAGTATGTAAGATATGCGTGACATGTCTTTCTTCATTCTGCATCTGCCCTGTCAAGGATGATGGATCAATCTCATAGGTGCCATGAGTTATAACTTGATCTTCAATGACTGGTGGATTAACCGTGTGAGTATCAACCTGATTACTAATTTCCCTTTTATCTAGGTCACCTTCAATTATCCACTTTTCAATGGAACAAAGGACCTCATAATAAGATGGAGATTGTTGTAATAGATAAGGAGGCTCCTAGTTTATTGATGTTCCCTGGTTTCATTCATTCTCTGACCATTGTTGAAATTTCTGAACCTGTATTTTGAAGGCATCTATCTAACTAGAGTGTTCAACCTTTATACCACTGATTTCCCTGGCATGGTCTTCTTCCATGGTCAATAACTTTTTCTAAAGACATATCTGATTAGCTTCCATATCTTTTATTAATTTATCATCTTTTTCCTTTATGGTCATTAAGCAATGCTGCATAGAGTTTATCTCTTCCTTATGATTTGCTTGCATGGTAGCCAACTGATTATTATGATCGAATGTCATGATAGTCATTTCTTCATCCATAGTTAACAACTTGTTTTGCATAGAATTAATTTCCCTATCATGATTAGCTTTCATGGTCGTCATATTTTCCTCTTAGCCTGATAATTTGCTTTGCATAAAACTAATTTCTCTGTCATGATTAATCTTCATGGCCTCAATTTCCTTAGCATGTTGATTTTGCATGATCTCCATCTCCCTATTACGTTTTTCCAGGTGGGTGCATAAAGTTCTCACATCATTGGCGTAATTAATTTGATTAATCTCCATATTTTTTACCAGATGCATTAGTTCTTGTATAATTTGCCTTTGATCTTCCCTTTCATTGTCGACATTGATTTTATAATTTGTCCTTGCTTTTCCACTATCATGGATTTGATCTGCAATGGTACAGGTGGATGGCACATTCTGATATGAAGAATTGTCTTGGAATCTTTCGTCGACCGCTGGACCTTTTATAAGATTACTCTCATTCTGTTGCACAATTTTAGGGGCACAAGGCGAGCTATCTGGATCACCATATCTATCTTTAAAAGCATTGACAATGTCTTGTAAAGAAGTGAAAGAATCCTTAGGACAATTGTTAAACCAATTCAAAGCATCACCCTCTAAAGAAAGGACAAAAAGACGCATTTTGACATCTTCATGATTATACTGAGGGGGTCTACAATATATGATCATTATACAAGTAAATAAGCCTAGATGTCTTTTAACAATGACTGAATCACCACTTGAGAACAAAGGTAATTTAGAAATGGCCACTTCCAGAATATCATGGAAATCATCAGTAAAATGACATGGTTTAAATGAATAATCCATGATGAATAACGAGGGACCAAATGGATGATAGAAAGAGATCTCTGATCAAGAAAATCAAGAGATGAAAGAAGTGGAGTTGCCACTTGAACAATGAATCTAATTCTAGGATCCAAAAAGCAACAAACAAGCTGATAAGAGAGAGGCTTCTTGTCTGGGAAAAAATAAAATGGAGTCGCCACCCAAACAAGAAACAAACTGAAGAGAAGTTGCTGATATGACGAAAGATAACGTGATGAAAAGATTCAAATGATGCCAAAAAATGTTGAATATGCCAGCTCAAATGAGAGATGAGAAAGATGAAAGAATGATGAGAAATGAGAAGATGAATGTCGTTGAAACGCCAGGGACAGAAAAACTCTATCCCCGGCAACGACGCCAAAAAATGTTGGCGTTACCAAGCCAAATGAAAAAATAAGAAATGAGAAGGATGATTGTCGTTGAAACGCCGAGAATAAAATGTTCCCGGCAATGGCGCCAAAAAATGTTGTCGCACAGATTGTCACGACAATGCTCAGATCGAGGGTTGTCACCCTGATCCCCAATCCCTCTGTTTAAGCCGTCTCCTGAGGCTAAGGGGGGTAGACCCTATGGGATGAACGAAGACCAACTGTGGACCAGTTGGGTTGGGAGACACAACAAGGCGATTTAGCGCCAGATTGATTTTTGGAAATTAAAGTACCAGTGCCTTGTGGAGTTAATGATTAAATAATTGTTTATCAAAAGTTGCAGAAACATGAACTTTATAATTCCATGCTTAACAATCATTTATCATCAAATAACCCAAGCAATGCAAGATATTCATTAAATTCACAATGCTTTAACGATGATCCAGCAATTAAACTTCAAGAAAATTTAAATGCTTTAAATGATCATAAAATTTAAATGTTGACCACTTACCATTTTCACATAGCTAACTTCAGAATAAACATTAAGTGCATTTAACTATAGAGAAATGGAACATAGGGACACCAAAAATGAATTTTTCAATTTTTTTTGTTAAGCTTTTTCAATTTATTTTTTTTTTTTTTTTTTTTTTTTTTTAATGTTAAGATTTAAAATAAAACAAGATCTAAATAAATAAATCTAAATCTTAACACATTTATCACTAAAAAAGGAAACTAAATCTAAATTCTAAATTTTTATATTCTTTTATTTTTAAATTTAAAAACAAAAATCAGAACAAAAGACACTAAAATTGAAAAAACCTTTTTTATATTTTAATTCATTTGTGATTTTATGTGAGATTTTGTTGAATTTATTTAAAAAAAAAAATTAAAATAAACATTAAAACTTGAAACTTAACAACCCATCTAAAATGAGAATTCTATTTCTTTTTATTCTATATTTTTTATGACTATTAATATAGACAAATAAATAAATATATATATTATATATATATATAAATATATCTATATATATATATATGATATATATATATATGAAACTATACTAAACTAAGGCCAAATAAAATATAATTAAAATAAAGTAAATAATAACGCTAAAACTAAATCCTATCAAAACCATGAAGAAACTTCATTTTTTGTTTCTGTTTTATGCTTTTAAATTAACACAAAAAAATAAAAAAAATAACCCAGCTTACGCTAACTTATGCATATCGATTTTTTTTGTTTTTTGCTGAGTGTGCAGGGCTGGATGACATGAAGAAAATGCGCAAGAAGATATTGCTGCAGGTTTGCGTGGAAATGGACGCAACACAGGTCAGCGTGAAGGAGCTGGAACAGATTTGAGGGACTGAGGGAGCCGAGTAGTTTGAGGAGGAATGCGAGTGTGTGTTTTTTGCAGGTATGGTGTGAAGATTGGAAGGGATCGACAGATGGGCAGCGGGTAAAGAAAAACGCATGGAGGAGAGTCGATGGAAAAGAGTGCTCACGCAAGCTAGGACGAGGAATACGCGACAAAATCAAATGTTCGTTTGACATGTGCAGGTCGATAAGATGGCGAGGTAGCGTAGTAAAAAAGGAAAATACGCAAAAAAGGCAGCGTGAA
Organism: Pinus taeda; assembly: GCA_000404065.3. Lineage (NCBI taxonomy): Eukaryota > Viridiplantae > Streptophyta > Pinopsida > Pinales > Pinaceae > Pinus > Pinus taeda. The sequence goes on along the minus strand of APFE030455950.1, from coordinate 5,322 downwards.
GAGGGTTTCGAAGGCTGCGCAGAGATGGGGGCAGCGAAGTGAAAATGCAGAGGAGCTGTTTTGATGAGGAGGGACTGCAAATAGCGAGGAGGGAAGATCTAAACGATGGAAGAAGGGACAGCGTAGGAAGCTGCGTGTAGAGAAAGAGCAATTGATAAAGCTTGCGTATGGAGCAGAAAGAGAAACTGGGTGCCTTATGACTGCATGAAGAATGCAGGCTCTGAGCAGCGTGAGGAACTTTACCCAACCTGCCAAAAAAAAATTCGAAAATTTTTCCTGCAATAAAATTGAAGCCCTGAGCAGCATAGAAACTGAAACAGTAGTCCTGCTCCAGATTGCTTAATGGAAACCCCGAGAAAATTTTCAAAACCTGTACCTGCAATCTGCAAAAAAAAACGAAAAACTAGAAATAAAAATGTGCAAGAAAGAAAACTGAAAAACCCTAAATCAGCTAAATAATTACAGTATTTACAGATTTTCGACTCTTAAGCAGCCAAATTTGTCAATAATCCATAGAAATATTTTCAAAATTTTAAATTTAATATGATGTGCTACAGAAAACCCTTTATCCATTCATAAAAAATTTCAAATGATAAGCTCGGGATCAAGAACTGGCTGGGCTCTTTCAGAAAACGCAATCTGGGAGTTGGCTAGTTCAACCGAGAACTTCCCCGAACGCCAAATAATCTTAAAAAAAAATATTTCCTGCACAACTTAAAATCAACCATTAAGATAGAGGGAGAAAACAATAGTGAAATCCAGATCAAATGGAGATACCTGCCAATATATTTCAGAATCTAAATTGTCATTCAAACCCTAGAGATCAGACAAGATCCCTGTGCCTGAATCAATCTTCATCAAGCTATTATCGATGACTGAAAATAAAATTATGCAGAAAAATAAAAGATCTTACAACATTTCCAGAAGAGTAACACCAGCAAGATTTTTAACCCCAAAGTTTTTCTTTATTGCACAAAAAATGACTACAACAGAGCTTTCTTTAGCACCAGACTCTAAGATCAAATCTGATCTCAAATGACCCCTAAAACCCTATTTAAAGGAAAATTTCCCAACGGCTAGTTCATGATCATGTCAAATGATCTCGACCATCGATGATGATCAAAATCCTTTTAATCTCATCCGTCGAATTTGTTAAATTGCATTTTAATATATTAAAAAATTTAATTCTGCTTTATTCACTCGAAAAACTTTGACTTATTATTATTTTATTATTTTATTTTATTTTTCAAAATTTTAATTTATTTTAAATTAATTAATTTTTATTTTTTATTTTTTAATTATATTATTTTAATTATTATTATTATTATTATTTTTTATTTTTTATTTAATCTTTTAATTTTTTTATTGTTGGATCCTCGAACTTAGCCTTTGGAAAAATCACCTAGGACCTAGGACTTAGGACTTATTAGGGGATTAAAACATTTTCTAACTCTCAAGACACTTTACATCATGACCTTTACAATTTTACATCTCAAAGGGGAAAACCCATTTGACATAAACCCTCATAGACCACCCAGTTCTGCGACCAAATATAATCTAGCAAATCAACACACTGGGATTCCCCTAAGATTCTAATGACAAAATTCATTCTGGCTTTGGGGTTAGGCTGAAGGAAAACTCTGCCGATCATGGATTGGTGAGACAAAAAACCTTCCAAAACATAGATTATCACTAGAAAATCAGGTCCACCTAGGCAATTTACATACATGACTTAGATCTGCTAAAATTATTTACAATTCACACATGTAGACTAGGTTTACAACATAACATGATCAGGTCGATGATGACTGTCGAATGGCACGGACATGTTGATTAAGCGCTACCCCTTTTGCGAAAAAGGGGGTGTACTGCTATGGGTAGTTGACACGTAGTGGTCAACACACCAAAACCCCAAATATATACAAAAAATCTTAAAACCCCAAAATGCTTATTAGCAAAAATAATTTACAAATTAATTTGCAAAATTATTTTATAAATATACACATATACAACAGTTTTGAGAAATAAAATTTTGAAAAAATAATTTTAATGGAATTTTTCCTTTGATAGATGGCTAAAAATGCTTTAAAAACCCCATGCACATTATAGCCTTAGCGAAGATTAAATCCACCACATAAATATTCAGGATCCAACCAAAGTTGATCTTTGCCCATGGTTTGTGAACTTGGAGACCAAGGACTGAAGTACCTGCAAACACTGTATTTATCTCAAGACAATTCGTTAAATCATATGTCGAATCAAATCAAATAAAAGATTAGCCTAAAACTATCAATAGAATGATTTTATGTCCATCTAATGAAAAAACAGATCTTACCATTTATCAGCACAACATAGGAAAGTTCGTAGTTAGTACATACCACAAATCAATGGACATGGACACTTCGAATTGCACCCCAAAGTCTTTATTATGATAGAAATAAAAGTTCCCAGCAAAAAAATAGTTTACACAAATGCTTCACCAGCAACTTCTTAGCCAGAAATCAGATGACTAGAGAGTTAAATGACTCTCTAATTTTAGATAAATCCTGCATGTGGAAAATAACGGCTAGTTTCCTTGATCTTTGTCAAAATAATCTCGACCTTTGAAAAATACTTGATCATCTTTTAATCTTAGCCGTGTGAAAATTCCACAACCAGGAATCCTTACTGCAGCAACTGATGATATTACTCCTATCTATTATATTCCTTTAAACAAATTACTTGCAGTTTCCTACGACAAATATCGTAATACATACACGGCATCCTTCACTTAATTAAATATTATGTGAAAACAAGAGACTGAGCAAGAAAGAAAATACAACATAATGGACAACGTTATTTTTGGACAAATGTCCTCGAAAAAACCCAATGCAGGAAAATAGTGCAGCAAATCTGAGGGTTTATTATTATTAAGCAATAACAAATTCTTAATACATCTTTGAATACCTCTCTGGTTATTCAGTTACAGAGAGAAGTACTGGAAGAAAGATTTGTGGGATTACCTCACACAATCACTAAGAAAATCTCAGCTGATCCAGACATCGGATGAGGTGCCTCTGGAAGGCCCTAAGCAGTCCTCATGCAGTCCCTGCGTCAACCTCTCTAGGCACTGTGTCACCCAGTTTGTTGATCGATTTGTTGCCTAGAGTTTCTTCTCTCGGGCTGCCGGCCTCACACCCTAGCTCTCGGCTTATGAAACTGACTCTTCCCGGCAAAATCTCCGACTCTCTCACCCTCTGTGTTGCCTCTGCGTGGCCCTTTGTGGCCATGCATCAGCCTTTGCGTCTGGGCTACTGGATCACTCTCTGCGTCTCTCTGCTGATGATTCTCTGGCTGAGAAAATCTCTCTCTCTCCAGATGCTATCCCTGCCCCTCAACTGCAAGAAATCTCCTCGATCAAAACTTCCTCTTCAGAACTTTTCATTTCAGAAATTCAATCGCTTTATCTCTTTGTGTGTTTTCCAAATGACCCTTAAGCTCCTTTAAATAATCTTCTCGTTGACATTCAACGGCCCAGATTAAAAGCTAATCAATGGCTAAGATCATTTTAGCTTGATTCTTATATTCTTCTAGAAATTACACTCACAATTAGATTAATACCCCTTAATATTTTTAATTTCCTAAATTTAGACTTAGGGTCCCATTAAAAAATATTAATTATTTTAATAAAATCGTTTCTAGGTGGAATTTCCCAAAACGCTTTTTGGGTTCTTTGGAATACATATGTCCAAGCCTCCCTGCAAAATTTGAGGCTTAGAGCACATCTGATGCTACTCCAAATCAACAAGTTGTTGAATTTTTATTTTTGAGGACTTTTCAAATTTATCATTCAATTCCATTTTAATTAACTCAAAATTGATTATTTTGAGCTAATTTCCTCAAAACTTTGACTTTTACTTAACCACCAAGGCCCAAAGGTCCAATTTTTCTTGAAATATCCAATATTCCCTTGATAGAGGACCTCCAAAAATTAATTCTTTTGATACCCACGAATTTTCCACTTCGAGAATTTAATTTTCCTAAGACTTTTTAATTTGATTCTAATTAATTAAATTTCCGGCTTAGGATTTTAATTTAATTTTGCCAGAAAAATTAATTAATTGACACATGAGGGGATTAATTATTTTTTTCCACCCTCTAATATTTTAACCATGGTGTCTAAGTATGAGGGACCATGCATTAAAATATTTTTTACATAAGATTTTTTACAATTCAACCCTCAAAGGGGGAATACCCGTTCAGCTTAAACTCTCAAATTACATACCCAATCTGTGACACAATATGATCTAGTAAACCAAGTGATTTGTAATAAAATAATCTAGCCAATTAGCTTAAATTATTCCCAAAACACTTTTACATAAATCTCGACTAGAACACTAGGACTTACCTAAAACTTTGACTAAGAATTCCACCCTAGCTTTGGGGTGAGGTTGGAGAAAAAAACTCTGTCAGCCATCTATGTTTAGAAACACAAATGAATCAGTGAGACGAAAAACCTCCTATGATGAAACTCTCACCAAAATAATAAGTTTACCTAGGTTGTTACATACATTCACAGTCTTACTAGCATCATTTACATTACATAACTTGCAGAATGGGTTTACTATGACACATAAATTGTTGATAGATGATCCGATCCTATTGAAAAAATTGGTACTTCCTTCTCCTTGTAACTTTGACAAAAATTGTGCAACAAGATGCTTATATATTTCTGTTGTGAGTGTCTATTTCATTTTGCACACAAACTGTTCAAAGAAATGTTTGTACACAAAGTGTTTGCTAAAATGTGTCCAAGAGAAATTTAATAGTTTGTTGAAGTTGTGTTAGCAAATTCAGGAGAGGACCATTACAAGGAGAACTAGGCTTCCTCGCACCTACATCCCCACAAGTTCATCTACTTGGATCCCCCTAGGACCTTTGGTACACGAGGACTCCAACAATGAGCCAGTACAATCCCCATCACCCCCCTCACCATCAATCATCAACTCCAAGAGATCTTGACCTCATTGGCTTCATCTTCAGAAATTTCTCTCTCCTTCTTGATTAGTATCAAGTTGTCCAATTCCTATCTTGGACACTCTCACTTTGTATCAATGTACCTATGATGATGTTATATACACTTCCTTTTTGGACTTAGCTAGACTTAGTGCTTAGTCTTGTCAAACATTTACCTAAACTGTACTTTCAATTTTCTTATATCTTTCTCTCATTATATAGGAGCGACGTTTGCACTCCCATGTTGTATTCACACTGGATGTGATATCATTTTGTAATTTGTTAAGGCTGTGAAAGAAACCCAAAGGTAACCACAGAACCAATTTT
>APFE030455949.1:0-13701 GCA_000404065.3 Pinus taeda | reverse complement strand
CCCTTATATTCAATTTTTGGAAGTCCTCAATGTGCTCTACCATTGAACCCTTTTGTTTGAGATTTATCAATTGGCTAAAGAAGGTGTTGTTCTTTGTATCCTCATAATGTGCTATCACTTCCTCCGTGAAAATTGACCACGTGACAAGTGGTTTACGAGAACAAAGCCCCTTATACCATAAAAATTGATTCAACTCTAAATAATTAGATGCAATATGTATCTTTTGTAACAGTGGTACACCATGTAGATCAAAATATTTCTCCATTTGTAGTATCCAATTTACCGGATCCTTTCCATCAAACTTACTCATCTTGATTTTTCTTGATTTTAGGAGCTCAATCTTGAAACGACTGTAAATTTGTACTTTCGGATCTTTAAGTTCTGAAATTTTGGTCTCCAATAGCCCTCTCAGTCCTCATTCTAACTCTACAAGTCTGATCACAATTGGATTTTGCAAGGAAGAGTTATGTCAAATCTCCCACAATGACCTAATTATAGACTGGTTCAGTAGAGCGTACTTGTATGAAGCGCCATGTGTCATTGTTTCAACCATAGGATTTGAAAAGTGTAAAAAAAGAACTATAGTCCATCCTCTTTCTGTAACTTCTTACGGCATTTCAATATGATGCTCAGAGAGAAAGTTATGATGATTTTCCCAAGGTCATTTGTTTAGAATGTAATTCAGGAGTCTAGAAAAACCCTAAATTCCTCAGATTATATCTCCGAAACTATATCAAGACAAGGTCTTAAATTCGGAGCCAAGCCACAACTAGATTTTCGTTCAAATGGGTATTAATTTTAGAGTCTGAACCTTCGTAGAAACACTATTATAGCGAAAATTCCACGATGATCTGTTTTAGATGAAATTATGGAGCTTGCAAAAACTCTAACTTCCTTAGATCATATCTCTAAAAATATAGCGAGATAAGATCGAAAATTCTGACCTGAGGTTCAATGTGATTTCATCTCAAATGGTTTTTTGTTTTTGCTTTTGAAACGTTGCAAAAAAAAGTTATAGAGAAAATGCCACAATGACCTCTTTGGAGCAGCGAAACCCTAGAATCCAAAGCTCTGATACCAAATGTTATGAAACCAACTCACAAAAAGATAGAAAAGATAGATCAATGCCTTAGAATTCCCCCTCTTCGAGGGGGCCACCTACTTTACATTACACAAATGAACAATTCTTAGATGATGCAAATGACAGCCTCCTTTCATATACATTATGGAGTCTAAGGGTCATTAATATAATTAGAGTCGACATAACAATAATAATGTAAGGGCACAATAATAACAATAGTGGGCTTCTATGGGGCACAATAATAACAATATGGGGACTGCATGGGCACAACAATATAATAAGGTGGTTGTACTAATAACAATAAGGGGTTTCACTAGTAGTATAGGGACCTAACAAAATGGGTTGTATACACATACAAATTTAAATATAATTCCATTAGGATCATATGAATTTTTAACTGGCATGGATTGGTTGGAGTGCCATCATGCAATATTGGAGTATTATAACAAATCATGTATTTTTCTTAATGAAGAAGGGAAATAGAGGGTAGTTCAGGGAATCCCAAGGTCGATATCTATCAGAGAGATATCATCCATGCAGTTGAAAAGAAATTTTAGGAGAAGTTGTCAAATATATACAACCCACGTAGAGGAAACAAGTGGGGATAAAGAACAAAGTATTGAAGACTATTTTGTACTTGAAAAATTTGGAGATGTTTTTGTTGATATTCTAGGATTACCTCCAAGGAGGGATATATTATTCACCATTGACCTAGTACCTTGTGTTTCTCCAGTATCTAAAGTGACTTATAGGATGAGTATTGCAGAGCTCAGAGAATTAACGATGGAGTTGGAAGAGTTATTAAAGAAGGGGTACATATGGACCAGTGTATCACCATGGGTTGCTCTAGTTCTCTTTGTTAAGAAAAATGATGGAACATTGTAGTTGTGTGTACATTTTTTACAATTGAATAAATTAACCATTAAGAATAAGTATTCATTATCGAGGATAGATGATCTATTTGATCAACTTTGAAGAGATAAGGTGTTTTCCAAGATTTATTTGAGGTTAGGATATCACCAACTATAAATTAAAGAAGAATACATTAGTAACACAAGTTTTGAACTTGTTATGGACATTATGAATTTGTGGTGGTTCCCTTTGAATTAACCAATGCACCAGGTGTTTTTATGTTCTTAATGAATTTTTTTTTCAGATACTATATAACCAAGTTGGTTATTGTTTTTTTGGATGATATCTTGGTATATTCTAAATCATAAGTGGAGCACAAGTAACATATGAGGTTGGTTTTACAGGTTCTCAAACACCATCAATTATATGTTAAGATCAACAAATTATCTATTTATCATGGCCAGATACATTATTTGGGTCATATCATTTCTGAGGATGGGATAGCTGTAAGTCCAGAAAATATTAAGGCCATCAGGGAATGGCCAACACAAAAGAATGTTACAAAAGTAAGGCATTTTATGTGTCTTTTTGGCTATTATAGGAGGTTCTTTGGGGGATTTTCTAGGATTTATTTCCCCATCACTTCATTGCAAAGGAAGGATTTCAAGTTTGAGTGGACTCTTGAGTGTGAGGAAGCCAAAAAGATTAAATGATCTGCTAACAAGTGCTCTAGTATTAAAGATTTCTAAGCCAAGTGAGGATTTACTAGTATGCATAGATGCATGTAAAGAAGGAATAAGAGGAGTTCTCATGCAGAATGTGCATGTAATTGTTATGGGTCTCGAAAATTAAAAGAGCATGAAAGGAATTATGCTACTCATGATTTGGAGCTAGTAGTTATAATACATGCTCTTAAAATTTGGAGGCATTACCTCATAGAGACAAGGATTCAATTGTAGTCTATGGAAATTTTTTAAACATAAAAATCTAAATTTCAAGAAAATTAGATGGTTGGAGTTAATGGTTGAGTATGAATTTTAAATTAAATAAATTAAAGGGAAATGAAATACAGTGGTCGATGCACTTAGTGGATGAAGGCATGTTATACATGCTTCGACCATCAACATTTATAGGTTTTATCTAATATTTAGAATTCTAAAAGTTGGAATTTTAGACCAAAAATATGTGGAAATAAAAGGTAATATACAAAAAGACAATTTACATCCAAAATACAAGGACTATAAAATTGGAAAGGATGAAATTCTTTTGTATAAAGGTTAAGTTTACGTACCCAGGGTACAAGAGCTGAAAGATTTCATTTTAAATGATATGCATATAGTGCCTTATGCTAGGCACCCAGGTTATGAAAATACCATTAAAGTTGAGAGTAAGAACCCATCTAGTTTTCTACAACCAAAAGCCATCCCTGAGTAGAAGTGTTATATTGTATTTATTAATTTTATTACGATTTTTCCTAGGACTACTAGGAACCATGATTCTATAATGGTTGTAGTGGAAAATCTCACCAAGGATTCCCACTCTATTCTGATCAAGTCAATGTATAAGGTAGCTAATGTCGCTAATATTTATATGTGAGAAGCTTCTAGGGTACATGGTTTTCCTAAGGAAATTATTTCAGACAGGGACATCAGATTCAAATCCAATTTCTAGACTATTCTATTTAAAGGGTTTTGGACTACTTTGAATTTTATTACTTTGTAGCACATAGAGTCCAATGGGAAAACTAAGCGGGTTAATCAAGTGATTGAAGATATGTTGCAAACGTACGTAATGGATAAACCATCTAGATGGAAGGGTTACCTACATTTGGTAAGTTTGAGGTGGGTTGGTTGCAGGTGTTAAGGATAATCGTTCAAAACCAAAAACTATCTCCTCAAGCTCAGGCGGGACTTCTTGTCAGGTTTCCTTTGGAGTATTATTCATCAACCTCTAATTTTAGATATTCTACTAAAACAACAGAACTATTAAATTTACCCGAAATATGGCAAACCTTCACTTTTCCCATGAAATCAAAAGGAAGTAAAACTATAGTTCATATCCTTATCACGTCCGCCATTCTACAAACCTTTATTGTGTTAAGTCTCCACCATCGATCTCAACACTCAATTCGACAGTTCTCGCTTTCCCCACTCACAAACTAGCCAGACGATCTCCACCATTGATTAATACTACTTGATCCAATGGTTATCGTGTAATCTTGCATGGAATAATGCATGATGTATAACGAGCCGAGAGCACACGAGAAAAGTAGTTTTCCCATGCTATGTATCAGATGCTAAGTGTAATCGCGTGAATTTTCAAAACACAGCTTACCACCTTGAGATTGTGCGAGAAACAAATTTCACCTACGAATACCACTTTTCTACTTTGTTTAACGCCTATGCTTGTTGGCATGCGATAATCATTAGATCTATTGGATCTGTCGATCCGACGGTTTAGAACTTTTCTTGGGTTTCTTGTGAATTTATTAGGTTTTCCTCATTTCACCAAGGTTTTAGCACTTCCGCCAAGTTTAATATGTCTCTAAGTTATATTCAAGATATACTAACTAAACTTTGTGGGTTCGAAATACATTCGAATTAACTTAATAAATAGTGAAAAAAGATTTAAACGTGATAACACAAGATTATATAAAATCTAGTTTTAAAGGGACCAAATTGGAAATCATTAGAATTCAGAAATATTTCAAAGGAAGTTTAAAACCTCCAAGATTGACCATTCATGCACCGAATACACAGAGACACAGGGAGATTTCAAATTTTACAGTGTAATCCTCCACAGCGAAACCCCATTACATTCATTCAAAACTTACATAAATACCAGTACATACAACTGCCACATCATAAATTAAAGGATCGAAATTGCCTAATCCTATCTAATCTACTTGATATTCTCCTCGAGAATCTCAACTAAGCCTAACTACTTGAATTAATTACAAAATAATTCAAATCCATGAATTCTAGCTCAAATCCTATCTAGAAATCTTTTTAAAGTGACAATTAAAGGATCCCACTCATTTTCTTGTAAACCTTTTTTTGTATTTTTGGAATAAAATTTGAAGCCTTTTGTCTCCAAGCCTTATGCTCCTACATCAGACTCCTGAGGAAAAAATTCTTCATGGGCTCTTGTCCATGAGCTCTTCTATAGAACTGCCCAACTTTTGTATCATGGGATCTGTCATCCAGGTAGCATCAGCAATTGGTTGTTCCTTCCATTTGACCAAATACTAAAAATACTCCTATCCCCTTGTCCTTTTAAACACTCTCTTATCTAAAATTTTCTCTGTTTGCAATGCCTTTGTTGTTGGTAACTTTTTTACCCAATCAATCTCTTGTTCTTCCTTTTCTTCTATTGTATCCTCTGCATTTCCACTTTCATACCTACACAAATTAGCAACATTGAAAATTGGAAATATTCCAATATCAATGGGTAATTCAATTTCATATGCATTTGCAGAAAATTTCCTCAAGACTCTGCATGGTCCAATTTTCTTAAATTTTAACTTGTTATACTCCCTTTTTGGAAATCTTTCCTTCCTCAGGTGTGCTAAAACAAAATCTCCAACCTAAAAATTAACTTCTCTCTTCTTCAAGTCTGCTCTGCTCTTGTACTTTATGTTGCTATATTGTAACTGCTATTTTACCTGTTCATGTATTGCTTGAATCTCTGAAGCAAAATCCTCTCCTTTAGCGCTTCTCATTTCAGCTTTTCCCAAGTCTCTTAATTCAGACACTCCTCTTGGGTGAATTCTATAAACTATATGGAATGGAATCTTCCCTGTACTCCTGTTAGGAGAATCATTATAAGCATATTTAGCCTGTGCCAAAACCTGATCCCACTGTTTTGGATGTTCACTTGCAATACTTCTCAGAAGATTACCCAAGCTTCTATTTACAACTTCAGTCTGTCCATCAGTCTGAGGATGATAAGCTGAAATGAAACTCAGTTTAGTACCAAGTTTCTTCCACAAGTTCCTCTAGAAATGGCCAACAAATCTAGTGTCCCTGTCTGAAACAATTCTCTTAGGTACCCATGCAATCTTACAATCTCCTTAAAAAACAGATTAGTAACGTGGGTAGCATCACTGGTTTTATAACATGGAATAAAATGTGCCATTTTAGAGAATCTGTCAACCACAACATAAATTGAATCATTACTTCTTTGAGTTTTTGGTAAACCCAAAACAAAATCCATACATACCATATCCTAAGGTCTATCTAGAATAGGTAATGGAACTTAAAAACCTATGTTTTGGCTCCTTCCCTTTGCATATTGACATACTTTAAAATTTTTCACATACTTCTCCACTTCAGATCTCATCTTCGGCCAGAAATAAAATTGATTCAACTACTCATAAGTATTGTCTGCACCAAAATGTCTTCCAAGTCTACCACTATGTTTCTCCTTGATTAAATTTTCCCTCATAGAACAATTTGGTATGCACAACTGATTTCTTTTAAACAATAATCCTTCTTGCAAGAAAAAATCCAGCCACTTACTTTTGTCTAACAAAATAGGATTTTTACAAGTTTCAAATGCCTCTTTAAAATCTAAATCTTGCTCATACAATTCTTTGAGAAAATCAAAACCTAACACTTGAATTTGACATTCCTGAACTAAAATGCTTTTTCCGCTTAAGACATCTACTACCTTGTTTGATTGGCCAATTATATGCTTCAATAAAAAATTAAAACTTTGAAGATATTCTACCCATTTTGCATGTTTCTGACTAAGCTTTGGCTATTGCATAATGTACTGCAATGAATGATTATCTGAATAAAGTATAAACTACTTAGACATCAAGTAATGTCTCCACTTTTTCAATGACTATACGACTGCATAAAATTCCTTATCATAAGAAGAATATTTCTTCTTTGATTCATTCAGTTTTTCACTGAAATAAGCTATAGGTCTATCTGCTCGACTTAAAACACATTCTCCAACATTCTCTTGAATCAGTACACATTCTCCAACCTCCATCTTTCTTTGGACTCAACACTGTTGGCATTGCAAGGACTCAAACTATATCTAACCAGTCCTTTATCTAGCAATTCCTAAACTTATTTTCTGATTTCTTCATTTTTTGTGGGAGTCATCCTGTAAGCTCCTTTATGTGGTAGATTTGCCCCTGGAATCAAATCTATATGATGACTGATTTTTCTAATGGGTGGTAACTCATTATGAAAATCATCTACAATGGTATCACAATAATTTTCCAGCATCTCTTGAATTTCAATTGGTAAATTTGAAATTTTAGTGGAAGTCATTATTACCTTTGGTTTGCAAATCAATGCAAAATTTACCTTGTCCTCTTCAATCTGTTGCAAGTATTCTTTTCCACTCAGCAATAAAGTCTTTGGATCAAATTTTCTTGATGCATCCTCCTCTTTTCCATAGGCAACAATGTATGATTAACACCACCTTTACCAAATTTTTCTGTGTTCTTTCTCCCATCATGCATAGCTCCTCTGTCATACTGCTAAGGACTTCCTAGCAATATGTGACACACATCCATAGGCATCACATCACACAAAATTTTATCTTTGTATTTGCCCAATTGCAACTCCACTTCACACTATTAATTCACTAACAACTGATGTCCTTTTTGAAGCCATGACACCTTGTAAGGTGTTGGATGTTTCTTTGTCTTTAATTTCAACTTTTCCACCACTTTTGTAGAGACCAAATTATCAGTATTGCCACTATCAATTATAATTTGACAACATTTTCCTTGAACCTTGCACACAGTCCTGTACAAAATCTTTCTCTGTGCTGGCTCAACAACTTCCTTCGATGGCTTTAACAAAACTTTGTTAACTACCAAAGATTCACCTTTCTCTGGTAAATTATATTCTTTTGTCACCTTTACTGCTCCTTCTTCAGTCTGAGCAACAATTACATTCCTCTGATTTTTTCCTGCATTTTCTTAGCACTCATAGGCTCTGTGCCTTAGCTTATTACATCTCTAACATCTGATTTCTCTTCCTCTGCCTCTGCTTCCTCTTCCTCTGAAAAAAACTCCTTTTGCCACTTGCGTCACCTTCTGTGGGTGTATGTTGACTCGAGCTGTTGCTAGCTCCATCTTCAGGTGATGTGGATCTTCCTCTACCATCCTGACTTCCCCTTCATCGGAAAGTACCTCTACTTCTGGCAGATTGCTTCCTCATGAGTTTTTCTTCAACCTTCAATACCATCTGATAAGCCTCTTCTACTATTTTAGGAGACAACAAACTTATCCCATCTTGGATCTCCATTTTTGAGACCATTTATATATCCTGCAACCTTCTCATCTGTATCTTGAATTTGTCCAGCTCTTATGCTCACTTTGTAAAATTCCTTTTTGTATTCTTTCACTGTCAAAGTCCTATGTCTAAGATTCTGCATCTGTCTAAATAATGTCTGTTGGTAATCACTTGACAACAACTTACCTCTCAATGTTACCACCATCCTGTTCCAATTTTTAATTGGCTTCTTACCAAGTCTTTTTCTTTCTACCTGCACTCCATCCCACCAAAGTGTTGCATGTCCTTTCAATTTTGTGACAACAAATTTCACTCTCTTTCTTTCTTCCATTTCTTGATAATCAAATAATTTATCCATGTCATTAATCCAGTCTATCAAATCCTGAGGGTTTAAACCTCCTGTATAAATTGTACCCTCAAGTCTGGGTTTAAATGTGGATCCTAACACTGATTTAAAGAATCTCATTTCAAGAGTAATTTATGTAGGTTCCTCTGCTTCTGCAGCTTCAACTTCGGGCCCACTAACATCTCCAGCATTAGCATTTCCTTGATTTCCCATTTCCATTGCTTCTAGCCTAGCTTACATCTGTTGCATAGCTTCCATCACTTCAGCATTTAAAACTAATCTTCCTCTTCTTCGACCACCACCACCTCTTCCTCCAACTCTGAAAGCCATGTTGGACTTCTTTCTCTGATCTTAGAGATCCTAATCAGTGTCAATAAGTGGCTCTAATACTGTTAATGGTGGGTTAGTTGCAGGTGTTAAGGATAATCGTTCAAAACTAGAAACTATCTCCTCAATCTCAGGTGAGACTTCTTCTCGGGTTTCCTTTGGAGTATTAATCGTCAACCTCTAATTTTATGTATTATGCTAAAACAACAGAATTGTTAAATTTACCTGAAATACAGCAAACTTTCACTTTTCCCACATAATCAAAAGGAAGTAAAACTATAGTTCATATCCTCATCGCGTCTACCATTCTACAAACCTTTATTGCATTAAGTCTCTGTCGTCAATCTCAACACTCAATCTGACAGTTCTTGCTTTCCCTGCTCGCAAACTAGCCAGACGATCTCCATTATTGATCAATCCTGCTTGATCCAACGGTTGTCATGTAATTTCGTGTGGAATAATGCGTGATGTATAACGAGTCAAGAGCATGTGAGAAAAGCAGTATTTCCCTGTTATGTGTCGCCCGCTAAGTGTAGTCGCATGAATTTTCAAAATATAGCTTACCACCTTGAGACTACGCAAGAAACAATTTTCACCTACGAAGACCACTTTTCTACTACGTTTAATGCCTATGCTTGTTGGGGCACGATAACCATTAAATCTATTGGATCTTTCGATCAGACGGTTCAGACCTTTTCCTGGGTTTCTTGTGAATTTATCAGGTTTTCCTCATTTCGCCAAGGTTTTAGGGCTTCTGCCAAGTTTAATTTGTCTCTAAGTTATATTCAGGATATCGCTAACTAAACTCTGTGGGTTCAAAATACATTTGAATTAACTCAATACATAGTGAACGAAGATTTAAAAGTGATAACACAATATTATATAAAATATAGTTTTAAAGGGACTAAACTAGAAATCAACAGAATTCAGAAATATTTCGAAGGAAGTTTAAAACCTTTGGGATTGACCATTCATGTGCAGAATACACAGAGACACAGGGAGATTCCAAATTTTACAGTCTAATCCTCCATAGCCAAATCCAGCCAAATCCCATTACGCTCATTCAAAACTTACATAAATACTAGTACATACAACAACCAGATCCTTAATCAATGGATCAAAACTGCCTAATCCTATCTAATCTGCATGATAGTCTCCTCAAGAATCTCAACTAAGCCTAACTACTTGAATTAATTACAAAATAATTCAAATCCCTGAATTCTAGCTCAAATCCTATCTAGAAAGCTTTGTAAAGTGACAGCTAAAGGATCCTACTCCTTTTCTTGTAAACTTTTTTTTATATTTTTGGAATGAAATTCGAAGCCTTTTGTCTCCAAGACTCATGATCCTGCATCAGTTTGCATAAAACAATAGATATCAAGCTCTGTTAAAGGTGAGTCTATTTGAAAATTATATGGAAAGAAGTGTTATACTCCTATGACTTGGAGCAATCTCATAGAAAAATTCATGTTTGGTATAGAATTTCTCAAGGAAATGGAAAAGAAGGTTGTGAAAATCAAGCAGAATGTCAAAGTTGCACAAGATAGGTAGAAAATCTATCCATATAAGCATAGATTTCATTGAGAATTTAAAGTTGGCAATCATGTGTTCTTAAAATTTAAATCATATAAGAGCTACATGAATTTGGGAAGATGTGCTAAATGGGCATCTCGTTATTGTGGACCATTTGAGATCTTTGAGAGGATTGGTTTTGTTGCATATAGGCTTGAATTGCCTACATTCATTTATATTCATAATGTATTCCATGTGTCTTTTCTTAAAAAGTATATTCTTGGTACTAATCATGTGATTGATTGACATATGATCTAGGTGGAACTAGAAGGATATTTCCAAATCCAATTGATATGGATTTTGGGCAAGATGGTCAAAGTTCTCTGGAATTGAGCTATCAACATGGTAAAGGAACAATGGACCTTGTTCAATCTTGGAAAGGCTACATAAGATCAGGAAGATTTAATGAGGGAGGATTATATTTTTTACTGATATTTTGTATATACATGTATATGTGATGCACTGAGGACAATTCATAAAATAAGGGGAAAGGAAGTAACACCCCTATCCTTCTATGATAATGTAAATATATGTACAATGTTATTTAGGTTGGTGAGCTAGATGTATGTGACTATTATGTTGGTGAGACAGAGTTATTTTGTAGGCCTATGTGCCTATGTATTTATGTTTATATATTTTGGGGCCAGCGTACCATGGGAAAAAACAATAATATATGTAGCCCTAGAAGATCAACAGATAATGCTTCGATCCCATGTGATTGGCTTGGAAGGTAAAATTATAAGTCATCTATTGCTAATTTAATTGATTCTCGAGTAAGCCATAGTTACATTCATCCTAAAATAGTGGATAAATTCCATTTGATAAAAAACAAGCTTGAAATATAAATATTGGTTTAGGTAACCACTGGAATCAATAGAATGACCAATGAAATTTCTAGTTGTCTTATAAATATGAATGGAATGGATACATTTATAGACTTGAATATCAAACCATTGATATCATAGGATGTCCTAATTTGAATGGATTGGTTGGAAAATCATCATGCTATCCTCGATTATCATAAGAAGACATTTGAATGTCTTAATGAAGAAGGAAAATAAAGCTTTAAACACAAAACTTCAAGGCCTTTTTTTATAAGGAATATTCCAGCCTTATAGTTGAAAAAATGGTCTAGGAGAGGATGTCAACTATATGCAGCTCATGTAAAAGTATTAGAGAAGTCTAAAGATCCAAGTCTTGTAGATTATCTAGTGTTTTAGGAGTTTCAGGATGTATTTGGAGAAATATTAAGTTTTCCACCAAAGACATACATAGATTTC
This sequence comes from Pinus taeda, assembly GCA_000404065.3. Lineage (NCBI taxonomy): Eukaryota > Viridiplantae > Streptophyta > Pinopsida > Pinales > Pinaceae > Pinus > Pinus taeda. Next base: position 1,980 of record APFE030455949.1, on the reverse strand, counting down.
TTTTTTTATTTGATGCTAGGAATTATTCTATTATCAAAGACTGCTTAAAAAATGAGTACACTAGACTCAAAATAGTTAAAAATGTAGTTGGAAGGGTTTTCAAAGAAATGGTACATATTCCCAAGTGTTTCACCTTGGGGAACACTAGTACCTTTTGTGAAAAAGAACCATGGAATATTGAGTTTTATGTATTTACTTTAGAAAATTGAATAAAGCTACTACGAAGAACAAATACCGTCTATATTGAACATTGTATTGTTATTGGTGTTAAAGTCATGGGGAGTCCCCATTGGATACATGAATATCAAGGTTAGGGGGAGTCTTAAGAAAATACATGGTCTCCCCATTCTTCATGCATAGATATGGATCAAATGGTCAATATCGAAATTTGGTGTTTTCATGGCATACTCATGCAAATACTGAAAAAATGTCAGACATAGTGTTGAAGATTGTTGGACACAATGTTGTCATTGATTGGCATCTGTGATTAATATTAGATATTTATGTTGTGTAGCCATTGATGTTAAGTGAAGCATCAAACCGTTTGTTTAGATCATTGGTAGAGAACCATCATAGTAGAAGAATAATTAAAGAATAATTAAAAACAACATGACTATGACTTGTGGTTGCATGGTTCAAAGACCTAGGTGTTGTAGATAGATTACAAAAATAATATCAAGTCAAATCCCCCCACAAAGTGCCTAGATGGATAATCCTGTAAAAGACCTTCCAATTATATATCACACTCAAAAAATCTCGTAATGGTTGATGATATATTGCAAGTGGAAGTTAAGTGGTCAGCCTTGGTTGAAGATGTTTGTAGGTTTAGGCTATTTGTGAAGAAAGTAATAAGTGCACAACAGAAATGCCGAACTTTGAACTAGTTTTAGGTATGTGGTTGTACAATCCATATGAGTTTTTTAAGGGTGTATGTGTTGGAGAAATTTTGAAGACGAGCTATTTAGGGGTACAGTTGTAATTGCATAAGGGTCTCGAACCCAAACTGATGCACATAATTCTGTATGATGGAATAGTTTGAGTATAAATTGGGAATTCAGTCATAAATTTTTATTTTAAGGGAAACACAAGAACAACACCCAAACTTGAACTTACCTTTTGTACAGGTTGATGACATGATACAATGATGTGGCCAGTGAGTTGTTGTTGACTAGACATAGATGATGACATTGCATTTTGTTCACATGACATGTGGCAATTAGCTTTGGAGTTTTTATATAGTTAAGTGGTGAAAATTAATGTGACACATGAAATCACTCAGAGGACACCAAGTGGCAAGATGAAGTCATCATGATGGAAGAAGTGTCATCAGTTGATGTCGTGGTATTGCATTGGAATTTATTCTAAAAAGTGGCATTTATGGATGATTTTTCTGTGTCATATAATTCTTAAAATTGTATTAATACTGGACAGTGGGCCTTCAAACATATGTTGTTTTGCAGTTCTTTATTTAGGATAGCTTTCTCAAGCACAACATTGAATAAGGCCCGAACTCGAATAGGAGCATAAGAGCATATTGGGATAACATTTTGGGCTCTGTTTCGGTCTTGTGGAAAAAGGATCTCAAACTGTCAGAATCTTGAACTGTTAATATTTTGGTTTTGAGACCAATTATGAAAGAAAATATTTTGTTATAGTTGGAGAGTGAAGAATGTCATAAACTAGGAGATCCTATTTTCTGATGTGAAGTGATGGATAACTACTTGTAAAGAATGTGTCAAAAGATTGATTATGGTTGCTAGCACAATTGCATCTGAATATTGAGAAGCTTTAAATGAAATACATGGTGTTGGAAATAATACTGAGAGGGGGGGGGTGAATCAGTATTATCACATCAATAAAACCTTTTCATTTCCATATTCAGATTCATATATGCTACTTCCACAACTTCTTATGATTCAATTAGTTGATCCTTAATGAGTGCATTAGAACATTATCAACCATATTAACAGTAAACAGGTG